>CM021779.1:8215155-8295155 GCA_011076525.1 Nettapus auritus
TACGCGCGGCGGGGTCCCCGCGGGCACGCGCGCCGCCGGACGCGCGCCCCCGCCCCGGGAGCCGCCCGCGGGGCCCCGCCGTTGCCACGGCAACGGGTGCTCGCCGCCCCCGGCTCCTCCTCTCCCCCCCTCCCCGCGCACCCAGCCCCGAGCGCCTCCTGCCTGCCGCCGGGGCACGGCGAGCGCGCCTGCTGCCGCATTTTGGGGGGGGAAAAGGGGGGGAGGGAAAAAAAAAAAAAAAAGGCTTTTGGATGTTGTGTTCCTGCAGGAAAGCGGGGAGGCGCTGGCTCTGCCTCCTCCTGCTCGGGCCGCGGGGGTAGCGTCTGCGGCCGCGGATGTGCGGGGGGCCGGGGAGGCGGCGGCGGGGGCGAGCGCCCGCCCCGATGGACTGAGCGGCGGCCAGGCGAGGCGAGGAGAGGTGGGTGAGCGAGCGGCCGCGGTCCTCTTGCCCTCCCCGGCAGGTCGGTGCTCCGAGCCTCCCGCTCCGGGCGGCTCCGAAAGGCGAGGGGGCTCCCGCGGGGGAAGGCGCAGCTCGGGGAGGCGGCGGGCGATGGCAGGGCCGGCGGGTCCGGCCCGATGACCTTCTCCGGGGGTACCGGCCTCCCCTCGGCGGTGCTGCAGCTGCAGCCCGCTCCCTTCCCCGCAGAGCCGCCGTCGCCCTGCCCTAGCCCGGCTCCAGGGCCGCTGGCAGCCCCCGGGATCCTCCGCCGGGAGGATGCTCGGGGGGCTCGGAGGGGCCGGGGGGGGGGAGCTCGGTGGGGCCCGGGGCTCTGCCTCTGTCCTGCGCCCCCCGTGCCGAGCAGGGCGAGGTTGCAGCCCGTTAACCCGCACCTGTGGACGGCTCCAGCCGCAGCTGCCTAGCACGAGTTTTTTCGGTACGTTCGCTTCTGCGTTTGGGCTGAGCGAGGGATGCGCGCACAGCCGGCACCCCGATGGCAGCCCGCCGACACACGGCAGGCTCCGTGCCTGGTGCCGCCGCGGGTCTGAGCCGGGTTCGGCTGTTGCACTGCAGAAGCCGCTCGTAACGTGTTCTGGCAGTATTTGCTCTGGAGGCTACGACCGATCTCTGCGATATTTTCCTTCGCAAGACTGGTGAAAAACTCGCTGGATCGCCATTCAGCATTTCTTTCCATCTCTGTACTCTCCCCTGCTGTTGTGCCCACGGTGTTTTTTACGTGGGCTCCACGTTTCGTGCCACTGTGGGTCACACCCTTGGGGCGGCCGTCCGAATTTCTCCTGCAACGGTTACAGCGGCAGGTCAGGTGGAAAGCCACGGTACCACAAGTGCTTACTTGTGGATCATAAATGCATGTATTTTGTGCTTCCTTAGGGAAAATTGTGGCTGACTTTGTGGATGGAGACGTTTGAAGTCCAAGTCGATGCTTTAAGTGCTGTTACAGGCAGGAGCAGTGGCTTTTCAACAGGGCACATATTTGCTAACTGAGGAGATACAGGTACAGGGATGCAGCTCTGCAGAACAGAGAGGTTTTTGCTGTTAACTTGTCTGTCTCCATCAAATCGTTTGGTGGGAAGCTGTCACCCAGAAGCACAGATGCCTGTCCTTGGGTAGAGGACATTATTACAGGCTAGGCCTGCATGTACAGAAGGATGAAGCTCCAGTCTTCAGCAAGCCAGTGATGAGTGAAATCAAGAGAACATCTTAACTCTATGGAGTATTTAGAATATAATCTCGTATCTCCCATTACAAAAGCACTGACTTGCATTTTCAAAGAGCCCCATTTTGCCTGTATATGCATGCACCCAGAAAGAAAAAAGACAGATGAATTCCATGTAAGGCCACAGAGATTTCATTCTGGCAACAGGCCTTGCAGAGGTGAATAAACTCTGCTACGTAAAGAGCCACCTCTGTCTGAGGAGCATGGTCTTGGCACTGCGCTGGCCACCAGTGGACCAAGCCGAAGGACTCTTCCGGAGGCATTGTTGCTTCAAAGTCAGATTTCAGAAGCTTTTGGTGCAGCTCAGTGTTTCAGCTACAGGCTTTGGGTTTGAATGTAACGATGATAATCTAAAAATAACCAGCCAGGTAGTGCTGGAGGACTGAAGTGAAAGTGTTCTGGTTGTCTCAGTCTGGATTACATATTAATGGATAAGGTATATTTTAAGAAATCTAGGCAGAAGCAGAAGACAGTAATTTCTCCCTTCTTCTTAAGGAATCTACCTGCTGCAATGTGGGGAAGGGGATAAGCAGAGGGATAAGGATAACAGAAAATTCAGTAGCCAATAACAGCTTAAATCCTTCAACGGTGAAGTCAGCTCTTCCTCTCCAACCTAAGCAGATAATGATTTTGACAGCAGATAGAGTCTTGGATGACACGTAGTGGTGAGGCAATATAAAGGAATCGTGTCTCCCCTTTTCTCCTGAATTAAATAAAAATGCCCTCTATTCTTTTGGGCTAAATCACCATAATTCCACTTATTTCAGAAGATATTCTTCAGATATTTGTAACTGAAAATAAGAACTGAATCTGAGTAACTCTGCGTAAAGGTTTGGTCCTGTTTTCACGGGAGTCATTGGAAGTTTTGTCGCTAATGTCAGTGGGACAGAGCCCAGGCTCAATACGAGCACGCACTTCCACCAATCAGATTCTCCCATGCCCTCTAGGATCAACAATGTTGAACAGTTTTATAGCAGACTTCAGTGAGGTCATGGTCTCAATGACAAATTCAGTAACTCTTTACCGGCATCGCAAGCTTTATTTTACAAATTATCAATGATTATTAATCATGTTCTTGTAACTGAGAAAATAGTAGGGTCATTGCTAAAACACTGGCCTCCCATAAATGCCGGTGATGCTGGTGTTACCCACCTCCAGCAGTAACAGCCTACTACAGTTAACTAAGGAGCAGTTAACTATTTGATTTTACCCAAGATAGCTCTTAAACCCTTCAAAATCAAAATACTGGCATAATTAGATATAATATTATTTATACTCGGTGAGATAAATTGTCCTATTTTTATTTAAAAAACAAGATTAAATTATGTTTCTTGTGATTCCCAAGGTATCCAGAGTAAACCCACGTCCATTAATAGTCACAGTAGATTCACTCCAGTCTACCTGAGAGGAGAATTGGATTTGAATATAACAATTGTTATATTCAAAGTCCATATTTTTATTAAACTTTACAGAATCCAAGAATGGTGATTAAGAAGTCCAAATTTCAACAAATTAACAAATTTTGTTTCAAAATAACAAAAGGGAAAAACTAGACCAATCCAACACAGATAAACTTGACTCCCTTCTCAAAGTTCCCTTACAATTTCAGGACCATGGAATACACAAAATGCGACAGAGAAGGGTGAAATTCAGCACCTATTTATTCTCCTATTAAATCTGGAGTTGCTACAAATGAGCAATTTAAGTCATCCTAGCTTTATAACATAGTTTAACCCTTGAAATGAAAGCTAGAGAGAAAATAGGCTTCTCTCTCAACTGTTGCTTTTCATTAACACTGGAAGTTATTGGTGAAATAGGATGGAATAGATTATTGAATGGTATGTTACCTAGACTCTGAAAATTTATTGCTATAAAAAAATAATTAAATCACAACTAACAAAACACATGGAAAAAATTCAGAAGGCAACAGCTTTCCTTTTTTTTTTTTTTTTTTTTAAGACTTCTGTAGCTCACAACATTATCTGTTGTGCAGCAGAAACTCAGCTCTCCCCAGAATCCCATTTTATCATTTAGCAGTGGACATGTAATGTATATTCAGAGAATACAGTTTTATCCAACAAATCCTATTTTCCTCTGCTCTTGTTTTCTCTCTAAGCCCCTCACACCAGAAGCCTGTTTCTGGTCTGGATTGCTAAGTCATCACATCAAAAAGACAAGTGTGATAACATTTCCAGACAATTCCATGCTACAGAAATAGCCTGTGAAATTACCAGTGATGATGTTGGCCAATAGAAAGACATACAGAGGCAAATTTGAAACACCGAATTCAAAGACTAAGTATTCATTATACTGCTACACCACTGTGCCTATAGGAAAGTTAATAAATTATTTTCTCTGCATATTTTGCACACCTGGGAACAAGTAAGAGTACGCAACTAAAAAAGCTGGTCCATACAGTGGGGGGACAAACAAAACTTGTCATTATATGTCCATTCAAAATAGAATGAGATTAGCATACATGTAAAGTTGTGAGATGCAAAAAAAAAGAACGATAATAACCAGAAACTAGATAGTTATTTCTTAGGAACTCCAACTTGTTAATCTAATATTTTTTAATAGTGGATTTATGCAATAGTAATTCCCTGGACTTTGCAGTTGGAAGTATTATTCTCATCACTTCTAGACACTTATGATGGGTCATGTATGTATGGGGTAGTTGGTTAGGCTTTCCTTAGAGCTGATGGAGAAACAACTGGATTTGTATGGTGCAATTTACCAAACTATATTTCGACCGCTATCTTAGACTGAGATGAACTGACCTCTGGAAATGACCGTTTGTCCCACTGGCTACAAAGGAAGCAGCGTGACTAGCTGAGAGGTAGCCACCTATGTGGATATGCTAAATCTGGACAGATGAGTGCCACTCTTATTGTCTGTATTGTATTGTATTAACCAATTTTAACTAGATAATTATGATGATATTTTCATGTTTCACCACAAATATTTGTAAGTAATAACATAGTAGTACTCCTACCCCTACCTAACAACCCTGTTTTATTTGATAGTACCTAGGCTAGCAGACTATTTTCTTCCTCTAACCATATCTTACTGTGGAGGAAGGACTTCGCTCAAATAGTATAGTAACACAGGACTTTTATCCAGTTTTTCCTTCTACTACAGGTAGTAATTGTAGCATGCGTTCCCAATGCGTTTCAACCCTTATTTTGCATGCCTGCTTTCTGTATTTTCCAACCTTATTGAGACAATTTGGGATAACTACCTTTATCTTCCCCAAATACAGTGACACACACACAGACAGCATATCAAACGTTGGTGCACAAACACAGTCGACACAGTTGTGTTGTGGAAAGAAAAAACACAATGAAACTGAATTGTAATCAATTCAGAGAAAGTGTCATGGCATGGTAACAAAAACACAGCTGGATGTTTAGCTGAGAGGGCTTGCTGTTTGGATAGGGTAAGTACCTGGTTATTATACCTCTTCCTTTAAAGGAGAAATACACGTATGGTTCAAGAGAATACTTAAGTATTATGCAGGGGATGTCTTGCTGAAAACAATACAGTTCATGTCACTGTGTTGTTGTTGTTTTTTTAATTACATTATTTTTTCCTCTGGGTACCTATCAGCCCCGGGCATAAAATTTGAATATTTAGAGTGTATTAACAAAATATTATTTTATTTGGATAGAGATATATAAAAACCATTTACACCTATATGTAAATTAGACTGTTATTTTTCTGACTGGATGTTTTATGAGGAAAGAAAGTATAGCAGCTGTTGACTGTCCCTAGTATTTATGCTCTGGCAGAAGATTCAAACTGATATCACTTATAACTTTTTTATTTAATTTAAATAACTAAAATCTCTAAGTAACACATATGATATTAATCAAATCCATTCTAAACTAAAATATACAGGAATAAATTCTGTTGCGCTAGAGCATCTCCCTGTATTGATAGTGGGCTGACAGTGTCCTTCAAAATACCTTTACAGCAACTGGTTCTTGGTAGGAAGATTTTCTCTCGAGATGCCTTTCAGTGCCTGGCCTTTTAATTTTGGCAGAATTGGAGAGCTAAAATAGAAGCCATTTTGTAACTGGCAGATATTTTTATATTTTTACAATTGGTAAGAAGGTATTGTGCTTTCATTTTGTATTGCTCAGTAATGGTAGACTCTCTCCTTAAACAGCAATTTCAGAGACATGTTTTTACCTCCTTTTCAAGATAAACTTACCTTAATTTGTAATTCAGTGACATTTATGATGGTATTTCAAATTCTAAGTTTAGCTTACTTCAAATTTGAACAATTGTTCTATTATCATATTGTTTCCATTCCCTGACTTGATGCGCATAAGTCCTCTGATTTCTTGCTGTGAATGTTCCCAAAAGCAGATCTGAACTTTGCCTCATGACTGTGATTACGTATGTGTAGAGTTTGTTTTCTTTGCAAACGTGTTCACAAGAAGACATAGAATACTGAAGCCTTTCTACAATTTTTCTAAATTATGGGAAAAAATACTTGGATGCTAATTTCAACAATGTATTAATTCAAGGGATTAGCGATTGTTTGTTGTTTCAAATATGGTCAGATTTTAGACTGAAATGCACAGTTCCTATATCAGTACAATATTCTTTGACTCCCCAGGTCGATTAAATATCTAGTGGTCTAAAAACATTAAAATATCAGGCATCAGCATCAACAAGAGGTAGGAATCTGTGTCTTAACACTGCAAATGACAATTCTCCATTTTTGCAAAGAGGACTGATTGTACACTGCCATCCTGAGCAATTCTATGTAATAGAAGTTAAAACACTGGTGAAGTAATAACCCACCACTGAGAAAAAGAACTCAATTATTGGTTCTGATACAGTCCCGTTCTCTGCCAGTGCAGGTGGGTTATTAAAGGGGAAAATCAAATGCTTACACAGAATATTCCCCTGGTCTGTGACAAGAGAAGTGTCTCTCCATGTCGTGTTGTTGGCCTAGCAACTCTTCACTTTTTCTCACTTCTGCAGCCAAGGAAACCAAGAACAGCCACTGCTATCGTGGCCTCTTGGGATCATACCTGGAAACTTCTAATTCACGCTGAGGTACAGACAGCTCTAAAATGAAGGTTGGCTCATGAAAAAAACATTTTCCCAAATTCATATCTTAAACTAAGCATAGTGGACTAGAACTATCTGAGATTCTCTGTATTTTTGTCTAATTCATATTGCTTTTCTAGTCATGTCTTCTGATCCTGGCAAACAGTGAATGCTGAATAGAAAATACTGCAATATCCTAATTCAGAAATCATTTAGGCAGGATAATTTTTGTAAGAACTGATCTGAAAGAAATGTGTAATGTCTATTATATCAAAAATATACTTTAAAAGGAAAGTTGGACACACAATTACATGGAACTCTAGAATTACACTATGAAGTTAATTAACAAATGATAGGTGAACTTCTCAGTGAGCAGAACAATCATCTTCCTTCTTACCAAACTCTTAGAATGACTCTACTAATAACATTATTTTATTCTGGGAGAATTTCATGCAAGTCACATTCAAGTGAGTACAAAGACTGCAAAGTGCTCTGCCATAACCCTATAGTCTACATTGCTTCTGTACTTTTCCACCAGTCTTACATAAGAATCAAACAGAAAAGGCTGACTAAATGGAAGTTTATAGTACCCCACAAAAAACACCTCTAAGATGGACAAGCAATTAACAATTACCCAGTATCATCTACAGGACTACCTTTGAGATACAGGAAAACAAAACAAAACAAAAACACCCTGTTCATGAAAACATTTGTATTTAAATGCTTAAAAATAATTTTGGTTGATATTATCAGGGCAGCGGCCAACTGAAAAAGCAATAGTTCTTGTTCTTTTCCTGGGAAAGCATAGGACACTGCCCATGAAAACCTACACAGTTCTCATTCCATACTCAGCCTGTAATTCTGAACTAGAGAACTTTTATTAGGCTAGGGACGCCTCCCTGTGCTATCCTGAATAAGCTTACCAAATGAGCTGACTGGAGACAAATGATAAGTTTGGCTGTCAGAACCACGAATGGCTAAATTTGATTAAAAATCTGAATGAATGTAAGAACTCTTGCTGGGGGTATGACTTGTTAGTTCTCACTGAAAATAACTTTGGAGTAAAATAACTGAGGCGTTTTCCTTCCTCCTGCTGTCAAATTCTTGTTGAATAACAGTCCTCTGATCACAACTAATAAAAATGCCATTAAAAGCGTCTCATGTTACATGGTCAGCAAAACAGTACAGATTAACACTGGGCAAATATCTTAATGATTTCAAAAAGTATTTTTAAAAATAAAATTCTAACTTACTTTGTATGTGCTTGTATTTGATTTGTATGTCAGAGTAAATGATACATAGAAGGCATACAGTCCCCCCAAATTAATCTGTTTTCACCTACTTTATGGTGAAACACGATAATATTATCAGAGAGAATTTCAAACGTATTGTTTTGATCAAACACATCATTTTGGTATACTTGGACAGTTACTTACTCTTGGTGTTGCTTGTCTCCACATATAGGTAGTCTGTGATTAATCCAAGCTTATCTATATGACTGTAATTTAGGATTCTGGATACTTAATGTTCTCATGATTTATCAGTCAAGAATTATTCACAGAACTCATCGAAAGCTTACATAAACAAGTCAATTCAAGAATATAATAAAGCGCTTGTAAATGTTTTTGTAAAGGAGGCCAGATGGAATGCTGTCAATCTATAATGGCACTGTTCATATTCAGCAATGAAATATGATGTGCAAGTGGAATTTTTTTTAGACATGTTATTATCTGTCTTTACGTAAGTTGTGAAGAAGTCTTATATTTGATGGAGTTAGATTAAGAGCCATCAACGTCATCACCTGGTTCACTTGGTGTCTACAGGGGATGATTCGTTAGTGTTAGGTCAGAGGTTGGATTCGGTGATCTTGTAGGTCTCTTCCAACCTAGCCTTTCTGTGATTCTGTGATCTGTTTTGTCACAATCATCAATTATAGATTCGTATTTTTTAAAAATATACCTTAAAATGGTATTTCAGGGTTATCTAGTTATAAAATCCCTATGAATACTGTTTTTTTTCCTACAAATAATTTCTCCAGCTTGTATTAGAATTGGCCAGAGGCAGGTGGAGATCTACAGAATACAAGCAGTACAAGGTTCATATTAAAAGATTTCAGAAAATAATATTTCACCTTGATGGATAAACTCTATTCTGCAACCATCGCAGAAAGTGTGAAGGGACAGCTAAAGCTATTCGTATGCAGAGCACCCATTTACACTACCTCATACAAGAACCACAAACCAAAATTGTACCTCCTTCTTAAGGACTGACAAAAAACATCTAGAGAAAGTCAAGATGACAAAACCTGTATTTTGATGACACATCTACTGTCTTGTTCTGTTACTTCTATGCCATTCCTGTGTCTCTAGAACAACAAAAGTATTTAAAACCTCTAAGTTTTAAATAACTTAAGTTTAAGTTTGGATATTTCCCTGATGTGTGGAACCTTCAGTAGGCAAAGGGATGACCCAAATTGTTTCTAGTTTTCCTCCTGAAGTACTTGGTGCAAAAGATAGCTTGGGAGGAGGAGATTGCTAGTGGGTGTGATTCCAGTGGCACTGCCTCTTAATGGGATTGCTGCCAGCTGGTAGAACTTGAAATAAAATTCCAATTGCTTTAAGGTGGGTGAAGTGTTTAGCTATTTCTTTCATTTGTCTGCCTTTGGGGGAGGTAGGAAGATATCTCATCAGGCATTTTCCTAGTGCTGAGAGGTAAGAAATGTTATATTTCTTGTTTTCTGGAATACTTTTAGCTTTTTGGGTTGATATTACATAAGGACTTATTACTTGTAAGAAGAATTGTGTGAGGAATTTTCTGTCTTGCAACAGTAAAGGTGCAAAAGCTGTTTAAGAGTCACTGAAGGCACCAAAAGGCAGTATTCATCTTTTCCTAGTTATGATACTGGCTTCAATATCTCAACTCAAAAGTCTTGAGGTGTGTTGTAAATGAACCACAGCATACCACTATCTATGCTCTCACTTCTAAGCACAATTACCCTGAAAGGCTACAAGTGGTTATCAGGCAAGAACTGGTGTGATACGTAACCTGGGGTAGCCGAGAACAGACAACTGTAAATGAAGACAACCTCCCCATGCTGCTCCTAGTGCTAGAACCTGAGTGCTATAACACAAGGATAGCTCTGAGACCAAAGTTTTCAAGACAAACTATTACTCTGTTATCCATTTTGGGTACTGCCCCCTAGTTGCTAAACTTGCTTTGAGGGTTTAGAGTGAATTTGGAAGCTGGAATCCATCCAGCTGCGATCATTTTTGTACTGTTTTGACCTACTATGCCTACTAGTAATACCAGAAATGAGAATTGAAAAACTAAGGATTTATTGCTGAATAATGAATAAAAGCTAGATTAGCACCTTTCAGCTTTAAGATAATTTTAGGTAGTATCACAGCTATTTGAGTCAAAAAGAGATGTCACTGAGCATAAAGAGCAAGAAGAACAACCGTTTGAAATCTTGCTGTTAAGGCTGGTACTGTGTGCTTACAGTCATGTCTTTGTCTGGCTTGTGAAACTCTTACTTAAGCTCTTCATAATGCTAAATGCAGGAAAAAAACTGCAAATTAGTCCTTATGATTGTTAAATGTAGCAGTAGATCAGTTCTTAGTACTTGATTCAAGAGCTTATTTTAAACAAAATGAATGAAGTAAGGATCACAAAATGGTGAGATAACTAAGTACCTTTGAAGAAGAGGAGATAACACTAGTTGAGGTGTGAGACAAAAGGAAACTTTTCTGACCTCAACATAGGACAATGTGTACACTGAGAGAGATGAATTTCAGACAAAACAAAAGCAAACTGTACTGGGGGGAAAATATCTGAATGCTGAAAACATGCTCATGTACAATTCAAACTTGAATGGCAGAAGTAATTACCACTTGTTTTGTGTTAATAAAACACCAAAACAATCCTATGTGTTAATAAAAATCTAGAACTAAAATTGCTGCTACTAGTAGTAGTAGTCCAGTTACCAGTGCACAGGTGAAGAATAACAAAAGATATGGTTGAGGAAAAATGTGATTTATATATATATTTTCTGTTATTAGAGATGAACTAAAATTCACTATATGTTCTAGGTTTGGGGAAAAGCGTTTGTAGGCTTGCTTGAGGCTGAAAAAGACAGCATTGTACAGCCAAATCTAACCCATGGCATTCCTTCGTTGCTTCAACTACCCAGATAGTCTGTACAAGCTTCCTCAGAAGTTTGGAGGCTTAGGAGGAAATCTTTCACTCAGAGGACAGTGAGGCACTGGCATGGGTTTGCCCAGAGAAGCTGTGGCTGCCCCAGCCCTGGAGGTGTTCAAGGCCAGGCTGGACAAGGCCAACCTGATCTGGTGGGTGGCATCTCTGCCCATGGCAGGGGGTTGGCACTAGTTGGTCTTTAAGGTCCCTTCCAACCCAAGCTGTTCTCTGATTCTATATGATGATTAGGCTTATCAGCTCATTTTGCTACCTATGTAGTTTAAAAATACTGAATATTAACTAATAGACAATATCTACTCTCTTATTTTTGTTGTAGACAAATATCATTGGGATTACATGAAAGTGATCAATGTGATAGTGATGAAGTGTGTATAACCCTAAGAATGTGTGAAAACATCCTGTTTTTGTCATGTCATGACCAGAATCTCTATGGTCAGATTTGTTCAGGCCTAGTCAATCTTATAAGAACAAACGTTACAGAATACATACGAACAGAGGCCAGTCTCGGAACGTGTGCATGCAGATAGAAATGAATTTTAAAATGCAATGATACTGATCATGCTTCATATCTCCTAATAACACAGTACATGATGAGATCATATAGAAAGCCAGAGCTGAAAGTTTGACTGTTCATATCTATTCTTACTAAAATTTTAAGCTGTGGATATTCATACACAAGAAGAGTGTGAATCATACGCTAAATAGTAATTTTTCATCAGTAAAACTCCCTTCATTGCTAGCAGTTAAGTAATCTGCCAGCAATATTTTAAAATACAAAGCAATACATTTACTTCCATCCTGTTGGTACAAGGTACAGACTCATGTCAATGCCCCCTGAAGTCAACTAAAATCCTTCCTCTCATGATTGGTAGATCATAACCCCATCCCTTTATTCTTATTTTTCCCTAATACAATGGCAGTGGTATTTATTCTGCTCAGGAAGAAATAGGAATGTTCTCACCCCGAAGTATCGCTTAGCATGGGCTGCCGTTGCAGCACAACTACTTAAACAGAGTTCCTCTAGCTCTTATTTAAACCTCATCTAGTGCCAACTTGGAATATTCTTGATCTTGGTAGGAAAAAATGAGGTTGAATATGGAAAAAATCCCTGACATATTTAAGAAACTTAGATCTCTCCAGGGGATGAGCTGTGAAAAATGCGCTAAGAGTATTGCTAGAATTGTTTGCACTGAATTTAAGCCTTAGGAATGCTCATTGTCCTTCATCATTCAAGGCTAAACTCATTTGTAGTACCACCTCATATGTAAAATGTTATGCATCTAGATGACAAAGCAAAATGTACAAAAACTACTAGCTTAGATTTTTAAACAAGGAGCTAATTGGGCATTGTATGATGCTGTACTGATATGTTAAATGTTTCTGGTTGCAGAGCTATGTTTTGTGATGTAGAAGTGCATCTGCTTTTCAGATTGTTTTATATGAAATTGTTTTGCACCCAGATCATGGACAACTTCATTCAGCTTGTTTTAAATAAATAAAAGCTCCTTTGGATTAGAGAGAGCGTAACTATGGTAAGGGCTCAGCTGTCTGAGGTGTATCTGCTGAAGCTCTTGCATGCAGCAGGATTGTAAGGCTGTCAAAGCTTCTGAATTTCAAAAGAGAAGCAGAATGAGACCATGCGTAGGCTGCAGCTGTAATCTGTGCTTGGTAGCATACGAGTCCTTTCCCATGAGTCACATTTTATAGAACAGTGGATTCTGTTTAGCCTTGTGTGTGTGCATGCATGTGTTTGTTGTTGTTTTCCTGGGCTGTGATCTAATACTTCTTCCACGCCTTATCTCCCCTTCTGAGGATAAACTCATGTTTGATTTGAATTGTTAAGATGGAACCTAGAAAATTGACAATTCCCTTCTGATATAGTTCATATGATTAACATCGTATGTGGCACAAGGCTGGAAATTCCTCTCTAACCTACCCAGCAAATTCATTCTTGATACCAGCCCTGTCCCTTATGCTGATATTTGCACCGTTTCTTCCTTTTTTTCTCATGCTATGTGAGGAACAGCACTTCTACGCGATGTTGTATCTTGCTGTGAGGATGATAGCTTCAGCGTGTTTGTCAGGTTTACTTTACATTCTTCCGTAAATCAGACCACCATGAGAATTATTGGCTTATTCTTTCACGGTTTGGCTTTCCTCTTCTATTCTTTTCCATTTGGATCAGCCCCTTGCCCTTCCTGTATCATGTTGCTCTTTCTTCTCATGCTTTTTAAGCTCTCTCTGAACGCCCGTATGCTGTTCTCCTCATATCTCCCATATTCCTTTCTTGACTTCAGCTCTTGTTGATAATTTGCTGTTCCTGCATACTCATTCAACCTGTCTGTTTTTTTTTCTGTGAAACATTACTCATTCTCTGTTGCTTGGTTCCCAACTTTAACTATCACATTTCCAGTCCATTCATCCCATGCTTTCACTCAGCCTTTTTGTGAATTCAATGTTGATTGCTTCTACTGAAACTTTCCCATTTCACTTTCCTCCTTCCAAAACTTTGCTCTGTCTCTCATCGCAAGGTCCACCTCCAGCCTTTATTCACTCTTGGCAATGGCTTTTCTTCCAGCTAAGCCATTCTGGCAGAAAGCTGATGGCCCAAGTGACTCTTTCCACTATAGATTTATTCTTTCCTCCTCTTATTTTTCTAATGTAATTAAATTCCATGTGTACAGATCCATCTTTACAACTTCTGAGTCAATCAGTTTCTACTAGCTTTTTTTCTTCACCGTACAGATTCCTGCTGACTTCGCCTAATATGACATAGTAAGATGTATCCATCCATTCCTCTCAGCATGCCTTTCCTTCTCTTGTTATCCCTTCCCTGTTCTTTTCATAGACATGGAAATTTCTTGGCTTATGTGTTTATATATTGTTTTCAGTTTGCCCTATAAATCTTACTTGGCCTCTGTGACTTTCTCTCCCATTCTTTAATTTTTGTCTCTTGCTGGTTTCTTTCTCTTAAATGTACAAGCACAACTGTGGTTTTTTGTTTTTTTTTTTTGGTATGGTGTTATCAAAGATACTTTCCTAACCATCGTAACAAACAAAATTCAGCTGTTGTTCCCATGGCTCCTATTTACTGGAGCACCTTCTTCTTGCCTCTTGCTTGGACTAGAGCTTCAATCTTTGACTTTTCACTGGCTGTTTAAATCCTATAACTTCTAAAACAAACAAAACCCCTTATTTTCAGGACACTGTTATATGTACCCAGGCTCTCGGGTTCTAACTAAATTCTAGATTCTGATTTTGACCTCTTGCTAGGTTGCATCTGTCATTGGAACAGTTTATTACAAACATGCTTTTGCTCTCTTATGTGGCCTCTTATGCACAGGCAGAGAAACTTCCTTTTACAAGGCTATATTGTAATCTTGTTTCAAATCCCTCTGATTTTCTTCTGCTATAACACAATTTCCTCCTGCTTTCAAAAAGTATTGCATGCAGTAAGGTTGAGCAAGTAATAGCAAACTTGCTACTGTATTCATGACCGAACTAAATGCCTTTTTTTTTCTTTTTAATGTAATAAAGTCATCTCCTTAAGCTCTGTGAGACTCCTAAACAGCAACCCCTTTTTCCGGTGGTGTATGAGTCGTAGTTGACAAATAGCCCACCCCAACTACAATAACACAGATGATAAAAGCTACAGAAGAAGTGTAATAAAGCCATAACTTACTCTGCTGTCATCACCCGAGGTGCTTACAGAACACTGATGTTAGCACTGAGTGGGTGCTGCTTTTCGTTTGTTGCTGCGTTACAAATTTTTAAATGGGCTGATGTTTGTATGTCCCTACAGCAGCTGCTGTGTGTGGTGTTTCTTCTCTCCCTTGTCTAGCAGCCAGCATTTCCTGCACACCCACTGTTAGACACACTGTAATATTCTTGTAATATTTCATTCTTTATGGAAGTCTAAAGGTCAGTTCTAAAATGACTGCTGTGGGAGATTCTGGTCTTAGTTAAATCATTATGAAGCACGGGAGATTCTGTACGTAGTTGCTGCCTCTACTGCTCTCATCAACGCAACTCAGAACAGAACTGTGGTATTTTTGGCTCTGTCCAAGCAGCAGCTGGTGTTACATACTGGTTGTGCTGATGCTGTTTCTCGCTTTCTCACACTAGTTTGGGGTTGTTTGGACTTGCTAAAACGGGTCATGGTTTAAAATGCTTACCAGGTGGTGATAGTGTTTTAGTATTAATGCTTTATATGATTTGTTTCCCACCTCCTGGAAACGAGGTATGTGTAGTTATCAGGGAAAACAGCTAACAGGTACTTGTACTCTAATATGGTCTTGATCTGAGCTGCACTGGTGCAAACTTGTAATCTTTATTTCATGGCATTCAATCTAGCCTTATAAAAATAGGGGTTGAATACTTTGTTTATAGAGTATACATTTTCTTTTCATTATCAACTCTTATGTTTCTCTAAAACTTGGATCGAGACTACATGCTAAACTTTGATGGGATTGATAAGCTTAGCTAGTGGATATCATCGACTAGCAAAACTTGTATTTGGATACTGCTGAAGTATGTGGGATGTTTCCCAAACTAAAGAGAAAGATGGGATGTTTACACTTACAAATATACAATAGATTTTCTGCAGTGAGATGCTATATTCTATCAGTGAAGCCTACGTACTGATAGGTATACATGGAGTAATCGCTTTCTCTCGGTTCTCTGCTAGTTCCCTGCAAAACCTCCTTCTGACATGCATGCCCAGGTGGCAATTCTAGCAGGTCTGAGTATTTATATAAAATCGCAATGAGAATTAGCAGATGAGAACCTAATGGAACTACTGTAAGCAGCAGTTCCTACTGTTGGGAGGTAGTAGGGAGATGAGGCTCAATTTCTTAGAGATCATGATGGATCAAGGAAAAAAAAGATGACTTTGTTTAACATGTTCATATATATTAAAAACAGCTACTATTACAGTTGCATTTTCTGATCACGAGCAGTACCTCTTGTTGGGCATCTAAGACACACAAATCACATGCTATGACCTTTGAAAAGATGTGCTTGAGTGAATTAACATCACAAAGAGCCACCATGGCAAAGGAAGGTAGAACTCAGTAGTCTGGCTTGACATAGGGCTAATTAAATCATTACACTATCACTTCTTTCTTCAGTCATCTGACTAATAGGATATGCATTTTAACTGCAGTAACAAACCATGAAAGACAACAGCTTTCTCTGTTGCATTCTCTTGTTAGATCCGATCCAACCTGTGTTTTGGATGGGACTATAGTGAATGAATATGCAATTAAAAATTTTGCCGTAGCTAATATATACAACTTTTGGTACTTGAATATTAATCCTTAATATTCCTCTAAGATATCTTAAATTTCACAAAGGATTTTCTCCAATAAAACTAAAGTGCATTCTACCACAAGATGACATCCTGATATCTGTGCAGCTCAGTTTCAATTTGAAGCTGTTGGATTCAAAGGAAAAGTGTGAATATCATTAATAATAGGATGTTACCTTTGTGTGGAAAGATAGAATATCAGGGATTTTCAGAAATACTTGCAGTCAAGAAGTGCATGACTGGACTGGTTTATGCTCTTGGCTCTGGACACAAAGGCATTCTAGTGGGTATGAAATATTTCTGATTTTTCCTTAGTATAAAGTCTTTTCCTTTCTTTTCTCTCTCTTTTTTTTTTTTTCTTGAACTTCTAGACTGTCTAGTTCAATTTCTCTTGTTGTACATGTTCTATTTGGAATTGAATCTAATCCAGCTAAAACTAAAATTTTGGAAGGTCTCTAACTTCCTGCTTAGTGAGAATAGCAAACACATCCGCACCATGAAGCTCACCTTCTGTAATGTCATATTCCTGGCTCAAAGTTTGGAAGCTTCGAAGGGTTTTAAAGAGAAGTTCTCAACCTTTTCAGCACAGACAAAACAATTATTTTTTTCCCAGGCACTCAATCCAAAAGTGCCCAAGCTGCTTTGCTTTTAGATTTTTCCCATAATTATTTAAGGGTAGATGTCTGATGCAGATATTTTCAAATCCATTTTTTTACCAAGGCTTCAAGCCACTGAAAATGGCAACCTAAATTATATTGCAGCCAACTGCAAAAAGTTGCATCCTCAAATAAGAGGATTCACAAAGGAAAAAAAAAAAAAAACACAGTATTTTTGTTCCTTTAACTTTTCTCCTTTCTTTGCTTTTCAATTTCAAAATCTGTGGAAGGAGAACGTCAGTAAAGTTTGTGGCTGCTGTTTAAAACAACTTTGTTCCAGAATAAATGGACTTGAATTACTTACGTTAAATAGTAAACTAACTTCTGTGACTTTATTTCAACTCTGCATTTGTATTGCGTGAGTGTCTGGACGTTTGCTCTGGATTTAAAATTCTGAATTGACTTCACCATTTTTTATTAGCTTCGGTTCCTATCAAAGTGGTGCCTGCTTAATAGAACTCTTGGCTTCTTCCTCTGTGAACTACCTTGAGTATTTCGCTATATATCATACTCATGTCTTATTCTTTCCTCAGTAGTGTAAGAAGTGATTGAAAGTAAAACAAATAAAAATAAGGTTTTGTTAATGTGCTGGAATCCTCTGTGGATGTGTGTAATCATTAGAAACTGATTACATTAGGTTAGCTTACACTTGTAAGTCTTAAATATGTGCTGTGCTACTTTCTGCTAGATTTGCCTGCATTTGCTTTTAAATGGGTAAGTGCTCAAACGGGCAGGTCTGCTACCTCCAAACTTTCAGTGCAGTACTTTGCTTAAACCAATCCATCTTCTGAGCATAGATGAAGAAGCAGCAGTAAGAACCAATAAACTGGGAAAGTATAGCTTGATTATGTTTTTTTCTTTTCTCTTTGCTCTGGTAGCGTGCATTCTGTAACACCAAATAGAGTATCAGTCCTGAATTAAAACAAGATTCCTGGCAATTATAACTAAAATGGCTGTGGGAATTTTTGCCACAACTTTTCGAATTTCAATTCACTTTATTAAATTATGTGCTACTGGGGAAAACCTTATGCATCATCTGGTTTGCTAGGTTTGTTATACTGCAAAACGCTGAATAAGATTATCTTCACACACTGTGTGAAGGAGGGACAGTGGTATAAAGCTAAATTATTAGACTACTGGTACTAGTTGTGTTTGAGAGAATATAGCTTTGTGTCTGTAGTGCCCTCTGAACTTCCTGCTGCTAGTTGCATGCTGTGTGCAGTCTCTACATTGACTATGATAGTAACAGCCGCTGGCCTTATCCTAAGCCTAGGAGCCAGTTCCTTTCAATAAAATCCTGGGGAGGGGGCATCTTTCAGGGTGGGTTCTGTAACTCGGCATTTTGCTAATGTGCCAGTAGCTAATGCAACAAGAGACAGCATTTGGCTCTTTCCTTAGGGAAATGCTCACAACTTGCTGTAGTTATGGTGCCACTCCTTCCGATTACTTAGGAACACGCTGAGAGAAGGGGTAAGGGGTAGGGCTGCAAACACAGCAGAACACAGTTTGAGCAGGACAGAAGTGATGGATGGGGAGAAAGAGGTCTGAAAGCAACAATAATGCCTGTTTTATTGTCTATGAAAGTATGGACAGAAGTGCATGCTAGTCTGCTAGGTTAAATGGGCTTCAATAGATTTATATAATTGACCAGTGCAGAATTCTGCTCGAGCAGTGTTCCCACTCCAAAAATGAACTTTACTAACTGAAATAGATCCCTGTTAGTCTAGGGCGTGTTAATTTTCTCTTGTGGGAAGAGATACCCATTAAGCTATGACAAGGTAGCCCACATATATCATCAGATTGAACAAATATGTTTTGTCAGTGGAAGGCACATATGTTGGTTTAGATGCTCACATACTGCACAATGTGGTCATTCAATGATTAAAGGTTTTTAAACCAAATTTAGCCAGAAGTGTACATTGTGAAAGGAGACAATATTGCTTTCCATTAAAGTAACTGAAAAGGCTTTTATCTAATGAGGAACTTGCAGCCATTAAACACTTGCATTTTTAATATGAAATAGGATTTAAAACAGAACAAAATCCAGGCTACTTATTTTCCTGTATTACAAATGTATTCCAAGAAATAGCAAAACTGTTAAAAGAAAGTGCATCTGCACGTAGCCAGGACAGTAGATGTGGTTTACACAATAGTTTATTTTAAAAAAAAGAAAAACTCTATGAAGTAGCAACTATGAATGTGGAAGACGCTGTTCAGTGCCTCTGGGAAAACTTAATAACTGCATTATTGCCTTGTAAAACAGGAGCAGTGATACTGTTTCTTAATAATCACCTCATTGTATTCCTACTTGAAATAGTGACAAAAATAATAGGAATATATGTGATGGGAGTGACTAGAAGTAAAGAAAATGGAAACTCAGTACTGTGAAACTGTTTTACATGATGTTTACATCTCCAGGTCGTCCCTACAATAAGGAGGTGCTACTCTATCTTTCTGTTATTCCTTATATATCAATGCCAAATAAAATAAGTGATGTGTAACACCATGCAGATATGAACAACACATCTGAACGTGCTGTAGAAATGTGTTTGGAACTACTACATAGAATGTATGAGCAGGTTTTTTTGTTTGTTTGTTTGTTTTTTTAAAAAAAGCTTTTTTTCTTGAAAGTGACTTTCTACCAAACAGTTTGTCACGGGCTATTGCTGAAGCAAATAACAAACTCTTAAAAAGATCTATTCACCTTATAGAGGCATAAAATGTCAAGTTTTATGCTAATTATTGATGTGTCTTAGAACATGCATTTACTTGCTTCTTATCTCTGGCAAGTCTCTCTCTTTCCCAGATAAAATGTCAATAGGGGAAGAAGAGTTGCATGTGCTTCTTGCAAAATTTTTCATCTTTGATAATTGAGATGTAGGAAATGTAAAGAGGTTGGACCAGCGGTCTTATTAATGACACAAAAATAAGGCCTCTGAGAACATAAAGTTAAACTGGTTCATAAATATCCATCTCTATTTTGAATATAACTAAGTATTGGGCCAAATTCCTATTTTAATACAGTTATTTCATTCTGTGTTGCTGGAAAGTTACTTGTTAAGAAACATAGCATCCTCCACTCTTACTTTTCATCTCCCCTGACTTTTGGAAAAAGACAGTCATGTGAAGAAAGTATAGCTCCTCATTGTGTGTGTGTGTTCCCTTCCGTTTCTTTCATGCAGATGAGTAAGTAAAGTTGCACTAATAACCATTCTACTAATAGGCATGCTATTATTTTAATTTTCTACTTATTAATCTGTTTTTCATATGTTAATTTCATTCTGAAGTGCAAAGGGAAGTAGATTTTATAACTAGTTAAATAACCATAGCTGATATTAAGACTTGTAGCATTTTAGACCAGGTAATATTGCATTAAGAGCAAAAGACTTAAACCCATTTAAAATGAAGGTACCCCAAATGCTTAAATTACAAGCCTGCCCACGCACTGTGGTCCATGTATAAGCACTGTCATGTGGAGGTAACCTTATGGATGTAGTGGATAGCTAGTTTAGAACAACTGAGAGCAAGATTGTCGCAATTCATTTTTGGAGTTGGCTGCTGTTAAAGGCTTGTTGTAGCATAACTGATTTCGTGCACCTGGATTTGGGATGGATTTGCAGGCAGGTGTTAGAGCATGGAAATTAAAAGAAACATGGTAGGTAGGCAGCCAGGAAGAAGATTTTTTTTTTCTTCTTTTTTTTCTTTTTACTCAAGAGTTCCATTATTCTTTTTCAACAATGTAACGCTCTTCTCAGTACAGCCGTACCAATTCTGACCTGTGCTGACTCATCTTGGTAGTCATGAGTTTTATCCAGGTCTACACTGGTTCAACCATATGTCTGCCTTAAGCAGGGTTAGAGTTAGGAAGGGATTTAAAGATAAATATAGAATCAGTGAAAGTATTTAAGAGTGAGTGATAGCAAGCTCAACTGTCCCAGGCTAATGTCCCAAGAAACTTCAGGACCAAATCCATAAAATTCATCCATTGAAACTGCCCAGTCTTTACACCTTTCCCTCTGATGTTAAGGAATTAATGATTGTTTTGCTTGTCCTTTTGGACGCACATGCTTCACATTCCTGGATATCCCCATATATACGTACTGAAAACTGCTGAAGAGGGATGCATCGTGCTGGGAGAACCTGTGTGGTGCCAAGATGCTGTTACGGAACTGGAGACCCCAGGAATGCATAGCTGTGAGGACTTAGATCTGAAAACAGATGTGTAGGCTCTACCTTCCCACCTGCTAGCCCATCATAAATTAGAAGAGATCAGTAAGTTTAAGAAGCTTTAGGGAGAAAGCTATGCAAAAGACAAACTACGACTAGGATAGCCCACTGTGACAATGATTTAATGCATAAATGGCAGAAGAGTAATACCTTTGTTAAATGGGACAGCCTGAGATCATTACACTTGTTCCTACTACCCGAGGAGTGAAATTCTAGATATATAATTGACTACCTCCACTCTCCCACCCCTCTCCCTCTATAGATGTTCAAAGACAGATGTTTTTTCATGAAAATTCACTATGCTAGGAAACTAAAACAGCTGAGCTTTATTCTCTATTTTAACCATACAACCCTTCTTCAGACTGCAGCTGATACATTTGTCCTTATCTATTTCTGTGCAGTCCCCCTCCTCTCTTGCCCTGCAGACACTTTTCTGTTGTGCTGTATCTTGATTAATATCATTTAAATCTATCTTAAACTATTAGTTGGTGTAACTCCTCTGCTATGGTGGCACCTCAGGGAAGGGTAAAGCAAGATCTTGCTGAAAACCATGGCTGATTTTTGGCAAGATGAACACAGAACTGAAATTCTCAGTAGTAAAACAATATCCTACAAAGCATGTGCAATAAACTGTGTGTTTTAATTAATGTACATTATATTGAAATAGAAGTCATGTGTTTTCTTTTCCAACTATGGCATTGTGGCCAATTAGGAATGAGAGGCATCAGGCTGGCGGATAGAAGGTATATCTGTAAAAGTGAATCTTATCCCATAATGTAACGGATGTCAGAAAAGGAAAACCACATATTGGTAATTCCAGTGCTCCACTGCAAATACTGAAGTACACATGATTATTTTTGAGTGCTGAAATATCTTTTGCCCACTAAAAATTCTGTTGTTATGCTTAAGAAAGTAAAAGCAAAGTACGTGACAAACAAAACAAATAGTTTTAGTGGATTTTTTTGTTTTGTTTTTGTTGTGAACGCTAGATATTAAACATCTGGCCTGGATCATTCTCTCCCCTTCCTGTCAGTGTGGAATCGTCCTTTTCAGTATGGATTTTGATGCTTTGTCCCATTTACATTAAAATGCTTGTAAGTTAATGCAGGAAAAATCTCTTAAGAGTTCCTAGGGCAACATTTTAAAAATGGAATTTGAGAGACTGTCTTATTAAAATGCCATGGCAATTATATTCCTTTAGTAGATTGAAGAAAAGGGTCAAAACCTACTCTGAGGGTATGTCAACAGCATGCAGTCTAGTTTGGGGAAAAGAAAAAAATAAAACAACAACAAAAACCACCAAAGACCCTCCAGATGCAAGTAAGCAGACAGCAGGATAGGTGCCCAAGTGGGCTGGGGTCAGCATATGGTGAGGAACTGGAAGCTGTGACTTCTGGTGCCCAGCATGCTCAGAGCTCAGTGGGAGCAGCAAGCCCTTCCTAGAAAAGAGGCAAGTTGTCACCAATCGGCTGTTAGCAATGTGTTTTCCCTCTGTGAGAGGTAACTGCTTCCTGCTGTTGCCTTCTGCAGAGCTCCAACTAGTAGGCTTAAACCCTAATTTGGGAAATAATAATTGCTGTAACAATCACTGCAAAGCTTTCACCTCTTGCTTTGGATGGCATTTCCTGTGCTTTTTGTATGAACCTTTTGCCTTCTGGTCATTGTTCGCTTTCGCTACCTCTCAGAACTGGTGTAGTAAAAATGGAGGAGAAGAGGCCTAATAACACTATTGCTATGGAAAGATGCTTACCAAGTTTGTTATAGTAGTACATCACTTGAATGGTTATGTAAGGCGCAGGCAGTATATTTAACTGTACCAGTTTCCAGGGGGAAGGAAGATACGTTGTGGAATTCTGCAAAGATCAGTAACTCACAAAATCATGAAGCAAACTTAATCACCTCCTTTTGCTTCCTAATTTAGTTACTCAAATGTTCAGTGCAAACAAAATGGAAAAGATGAAAGAAAACTCAGGAGGACATCTGAGTACAAGATATTGATATAAATAGAGAGACTGGGAAAAGTAGTTGTGACTGTTTCATTTTTCTACTTCAGGAAAACCAGTCAGAACAGGACTGCAGGAAAAGCACTGCCATAAACTCTTGCTGAGGGAGAAATTGGGACACAGCTCAGCACTGTTTGTTTTCATGTAGGTTTAGATAATAAAACGCAGAAGGCTTGAAAACGAGATTTGATTTACTATTGTTCAGAAACCACGTGTTCTTAGGTCTGCAAGTTTCAGCTGTCACTAAATTTTTGCTGGGGTTTTGAATTTTTGCTTTACTTTAGGTATTTTTCCATCTGTAGTTTCTGTTTGGGAAACAGTAGCAAGGAAGCAAAGTCACTCGCTTCATTCATTTTTTTTCCTCATTGTTTGGCAGGTGGAAAGCATAGATTTACTGAGCTGAACTGGATCAGCTGAAGTGGGGGAAGAGAAACAAAACAAGTACAGCACCACTGAAAAGAGCGTCAGCGCTATCTAGCAGTATCACCACAGCAACCAGAAAATACAATTAGAAGACGAGGGCTAGAGCAGAGAAGGTGGAAGTGCGGCTCCTTACCTTTGGACAGAAGGCAGCAAAATAATTATGCAGAACAAAAAAGAATATTGGATGGACCTAGACAAACTGTGGCAAAGGGAAGTGTCCCTTCAGTAACAGGAATGTGCCACTGTTTATGCACAGGAAAGGGGAGTGCCATGAGATCTACTGAAGAGACTATTTCTGTGGCTGCTTATCTACATGTGTTTGCATCCCTGCTGGAACTGAATTAGGTGGTACAGGCCTCTTGGACCAGTAGGTATTGGATTTTTTTCTGTACAAGGTGTACCTGGCACGGGAGCTGGAAGACGCCACAGATCTTTCTCGGAGACGTGAAGAAACTGAGACAATCTCCGGCCCTTCCCTTCTGTAACAGCCTGCTATACCATGGGATGTAGGCAAAGCTCTGAGGAGAAAGAGGCAGCGCGGCGGTCCCGGAGGATCGACCGCCACCTGCGCTCTGAAAGTCAGCGACAACGAAGAGAGATTAAGCTCCTTCTCCTGGGTACCAGCAATTCTGGGAAGAGTACTATTGTAAAGCAGATGAAAATCATTCACAGTGGTGGCTTTAACTTGGAGGCTTGCAAGGAATACAAACCTCTGATTATCTATAATGCAATTGACTCCCTCACACGCATCATTCGGGCTCTAGCCACCCTTAAGATAGAATTTCACAATCCTGACAGAGCATATGATGCTGTGCAGCTCTTTGCCCTGACGGGCCCAGCTGAAAGCAAAGGCGAGATTACCCCTGAGCTTCTGGGAGTCATGAAACGGCTCTGGGCAGACCCTGGTGTGCAGGAGTGCTTCTGTCGCTCCAACGAGTACCACCTAGAGGATAATGCTGCATACTACTTAAATGACCTAGAAAGGATCGCAGCACTGGACTACATCCCCACAGTGGAAGACATTCTGCGTTCTCGGGACATGACCACAGGGATTGTAGAGAATAAGTTCACCTTCAAAGAGCTGACTTTCAAAATGGTGGATGTGGGTGGACAGAGATCTGAACGCAAAAAATGGATCCACTGTTTTGAGGGGGTTACAGCAATAATTTTCTGTGTGGAGCTGAGTGGATATGACTTGAAGCTGTATGAAGATAACCAAACAGTAAGTGCATCTTCTGCTCCTTATTCCCTTGACATTTCTTTTCCATTCTCCCTCCCCAGTGTTCGGACTCTTCCCTTTGTTTAGACAGTTATCCCCATTGGATGGGTTTTAAAAATGTAATTGTTCGATGTTATTACTGAGGTGTTCCTCAAATGACAGCAGAAATTTTTGGTTTGTGCTTTTTGCTAAATGTTCAAGTTTATCTGGTTAAGCATTATTTCAAATATCACTTATAACAGCGTATATCCTTGTGTACAGGGTGATTAATTAATTGTTTTGTGACTCCTAGGAAGCTTTGAATCTAAAATAGTGAAAGTTGTTTCTTCCTTTTTTTTTTTTTTTTTTTTGTCTCCAGGATTTTTTATCAGGATTTAGGATAACGAAATTAGTGTTTAAAAAAATCTCAAAGAGCTTTTAATTAGAATGGAACCTCAAATATAAAATGTTCTTTGCTTTTGTTTATATGGCTGATTTGCCTTGTCCAATGAATAACTACTTCTGTTTAATTCCCTTTTAATGCTATTGTTAGTCTCTGGTTTGCACAGCATGCAAATACAGTAACTACGGATATATTTAAGCACGCTTACATGTACGCAGCTACGTATTTGCTATCACATTTAGTTTGCTTGAGTTGAACTTTATAGGGTTTTATTTAAACTCTCTTTTGACAGCCTTGTAAAATGTGCTTAAGAGATGGGAGTTTGTCAGCTAGGAACACGGAATGATTTTTATCATCTTGTGGTTCCTAAACATGCTCTATTTGCATTTGGAAATAGCTGCCCTTAGGAAGAATTAAAGTCTGTACTGTAAAATCGGAAAGTTAACTTTAAAAGTTTCTTGCTTATTTTTACTTTTCTGTGAAGTCTTGTCTGTTCAAGTTCTGGGTTCTACAAACAGATTCCTTCCCCCCCCAAACCACCATAAGTTGAGAAGATCACTGAAGATAATACATAAAACTATTCCCTTCACATCCCATGCATGTAGGAAATTGGTTGTTAAAGTATCATAAGTATCATTTTATACAATCTATTATAATTATTCATACAATGATGTGAAATTATTTCAATCCATTTGTACTTCTAACTCTGTTGTCAAGGTTTTAGGTTGCCAGTTTCTGGTTGCTAATACAGTTTTTTACAAAGATTTTTTTTTTCTTATTTAAAAGGAGCTAAGTGATAAGTTTGAGAAGCAATTATACTTAGGTTTGAACCAAGACTACAGAATAGTTTCCAGAAATAATCCTTTTGTTTTACAAGGTTGCCTTATATGGTTGAATCCCTTTTGCATGCACTATGATTCTTCAAGGAAAAAAATGTTATTGTCAAGAACATTTGCCTAAGCTGAATTTTGACCAAATGCTTCCAATTTACTGCAAATGGAATGCTCGTTACGAGCTACTGGTTAACGTTCTGTCTTACCAGAGAAACGTTTGTACCTATGAATAGACTTAGAATAAGAAACAGAAACATTTTAGTGAATAAAAATTATGCTGTGGAAGAAAAATGGGCAGCTTCAGATTTAAGATAATAGTCAACATTCTCCTCTTGGTAAGAAAATAAGTTATCGTAGAAACACCTGAAGATGCTATGTAATTTTTTTTTTCCCCTCAATTTCCCAAACTCGTGATTTAGAATTGCAGGCAAAGTCCAGTTGTTTGCAAACACGTTAAACCATCGTGCTTCTCCAGAACAGAAACGTGCACAACAGTCCACTTGATGAATCAGGGGTGAGAAGGGGAAAACTGCACTGTGAAACTCTCCTATTCATGATTAAATGTATTCTAGACTTAGCAGCAGATACTAGTTCTAAATACGATTTGGCACAGAATATAAGTAACTCTTTATGACTTCATGTTTACTTTCCAGAAAAAAAATGGTAAATAATTCTTCTAAATCTGAAGGTAGAATATTTACTGAGAACCTAATCTGGCATTTGGATGCTCAATTTGGCTTACTCTAGGTAAAACAGCCTGCTTTATATGTTCCGTTTTGAGCGTTCAACTGCAAGTATCTGAACATTCCAGCAACTTCACATTTCTACATGTTAAGTAAAAACGTACAGTCATTAAATTAAACATCGTGCAGGATTATATAACACTCATCTTCCAGTCTGCAGGTAAAGAACAAAATCTGTCAGTACTACAATGTAACAACTTCTCTGAGGGAGAAATATAATGTCTCTCTGATATGAGTAACTTCAAATGCTTCTGTTCTGAGGTCTGTTACTTAAATGCCTATGAAAATTCAAGGGGAAATGAAAAAGAATGCTTTGAAAATAAATAGGCAATGTAGTTTCAGTTGTGTGGAGGCGTAATACTACTCTCTTGTCTTTAACAGTCCTGGTCACTGCTTACACGGTAGATTGTGTCTAACTGCCTGCCTTGGGGAGCATGCCTGGGACGTTGCGATGCCGGGATCAGTTCGGATTTGTACACCGTAGTAACCTCTGCTTTGCAGAGAGCACTGCAGGCACTCTCGAGTTCACATTCTGCTGACCAATACTGCAATTTGTTGGTATCCATGAATAGCAGGCCCGAGAAACACTTAGACCGGGGGAAAATATGCCAGGCTGAATTTTGTGGAATTCTCAAGGTAAAGACCGAGAAGTTCTCCTTTATAGAACACCTTATTCTGTGCCTGTAAGCTCAACTGCTATTAACGGGAAATTGAATTTAAATACAGAAGATAACCTCTTCTTCCTCTTTATCCCTAAGACAAGTTCTAATATTTAGTTCGTTAATCACAGTAACGTTTTGACTACTACGCTGTGATCAACAGTGTCTTTTGATGGTGCTCTGGGAGGAATGTAGGAAGGAATAATTCCTAATGAGCGTGACAGGGCAGATCTGCAGTTAAACTAATGAAGGCAATCAGACATGGAAAAACAACTAACTTACGAGTGGCTAATCAAAAGGCATAAAACCTGAATGAAGTATACAGACGTGTTGGTATTTGCATTTCAGCAAGGTGTACAGACATCCCAAACTAGTGGCTAGAAAATAAATTAATCTTATTATGTTTTAATCATAGTATTTGACTTGTAAATGAAATATCATATCCCAGATTTCCGCTGGGTTATGTTAGTAGTAAAGGCACTGAATCTAGAGAGGTGAATGAGACCAGCGTCAGAATCTGAAATTTAGATACGAATTCATTTCTGGTACTCTTTTTGAGCTGTTCTTATGATTCAGTTTGTACTGACTGCTGTTAAGAGCCTTCATTGCATAGGACTTTGATGTAAAAAGGAATTGGAATCCTGCTAAGTTTTTATTTTAAAACTAGATCTGAAATAACATTTAATAGATTTGGTCATCTTCAACTCCATGTATACATCATATGACTAAAATAAGAGACCATGAGAAATATCAAATTACCTTAGGGAGAAAAAGATTAACTAATTTTTAGTGGCATTCTCAGGTTTGTCTAGATTTCTGTTGTACTTCCATCTTTGTGTCCACGTGTCAGAGCCTATTCAATGAATATTTTATCCCTTAAGTGATTTTTGCCAATTTTTGGTGTGTGAAGAGTTTTTGCAAATTCCTTGTCAGCTTTGCTTGAATTAGCTTCTTTTTGTTTGCTTTTGTTGCTATAGCTTGTCCCATATGTAGTATTTTCCAATTATTTTCTTCTGTTCTGATTTATTTTTACAGCTAATCCACTGCACTTCCATCTCCTTCTCTGTACTGTACTAACTGATTCACCATTTGCTGTCCTACACGCAGACATGCGCTTCGTTGTCTGTGTATCCTTGTCTTGGTATGACACTGCCTTCCTATCGTAACAGATCACTGGATCTGATTTTTTGTTTGGTAACCTCCTCTTGACACGAGAAACATTGCCCCTAATTATTTCTATTCATTTTCAGAGGAACTGAGAAAAACATCTCTTATTTAAATCTGGACACTGACTAGGGCTAAGTGGGCTTTCTGCAATTCTTCAGATTCTTCCTGGCTTGCATTTCAGGTTTAAAAATCAAAAAGAAGTAGACTGTGGGGAGAAAAATCAATATATTCTGAAAGCCTGGAGAGCTCATCTGATTGTTTTATTCTTTTTCTACAATCTGATGGGTTTTGTTGCTGCTACTTAGAGCAGTACTGAATTATGAAATTCAGAATTATATTGTCTCTCAGCTCTCACGTGTACGTAACTGCTGTCCAAGTATTTGCTGATATAAAAATAAATAAATAAAAATCTACAGACATTTTTGATTTGTGGAGAAGTAAGAGCACAGATGAAAACTGTGAGAACAGTTTTCTTCCTGAAACTCCCACTTAAGTGGCAAAGAGGAGGAGGGATACTAACAGCATTTCAGGATGAACTTGACTATGTATCTTTTTTTTTTTTAAAAAAAGGCAAAAAAAGCTATATTTGGCCCATCTTTCTGTGGCTGTAGTTCTGTGTTTTTGTTCTTAATCCAAACACAACTGTAACTTCTCTGTCGAGAGAGCACTGCATGTTCCAGGTGTGCTGAATACACAACAGTGTTAAGCAGCTCTCATAGCTAAAGTATAAGAGAACCTACATTGACAGATCACTTGAACTGGAGACTCATGAAAAGAAGTCCTACAAATAGTAGGGTAGCTGAGTCCTAAAATGCTTCCTGGTGTAGTAACTATGGTGAAGAGAACTATCAATTGAACCTCATCCACTGTCAAACATAACTCACTGTGACTATTAAGCAAACAATCTGTATGGTAACTTCCATGTTTCCTGCTGACAGAATTGGATAAAACCTATACACAAGCCTTGTATTTGAAGATGTGTTGAAATAATGATTAAGAAATATGTTAAAAATGGGAGGGGGGGGAGTGAGAACAAAAAATGAGTGGAAAACAGAACCCTTTTTTTCTTCACCAGAATAACAGTATTTTCCTGTTTATTTAGGGTTATCTGCAAATCTGATTTGTGTCCATTTTCAGTCCCACAGTCTTACACGTGCTTTCCTGCCTAACATGCAGCAAGCATAGTTTTATCTTCCTGTGCACATACCTAATATGACTCAACCAGGTACAGGTGCTGTCTCTTTGACATTATTGCAAAATTGGTTTGTAGAATATGTTTGGAATACTTTTTTTATTCTTTAATAATGAAGTTATTATTCCTGACCAGTACTCTGAGAAGGTTGCCTTAAGGACTTTTCATATCCCCACGCTAATTTCTTCTCTGTTATATCAAACATGTTACCTGTCTTAATTTCCAAAGTTATTAACAGCTGCTTGACCTATTCCATCTTTAATTCTATAGTAAGATGTCATCTCTGGCCTTTGATAATGTTAGCATCCACCATCTGCTTGTTAGTCTTTTCAAGTGATTATCTTTTTGCTTTTACCGTTTGAATCCTTTACTTAGGAGGAGTTTCCTGTTAATATCTGTCTCATCTTTACTCAAACTTTTCTCCTTCAGTTAATATGATGCTAGAGAATCTTAAATAATCTTTACTCTCTCATGTTACTACACCTGCTTCTCACCATAAAAAGTAGTTTTGCAGTTTCTTTGAAAATCTCCATTTGTGTGCACTCAGATTTGTTTCATATCTACTACATATGATGGATGCTCCTCAATTGCCTTGTACAGTGTATAGCTGCAACAGCATTCTAGGTAATAAAAATTCTTCAAAAATACAGTAATAAATAGTGAACAAGTTAAATACGAATGTATGACTTAATTCCTGAGATCAGTAGTTCTACAAGAGTCACATGATGCATGTGTGTCTCCTTTTTCTAAAAATAGCAGTAATTCAGTAACTTGAAAAATCTGAATATTAAAAATGCTTGCAAACAACTTAAGGTTTAGTTAATTTTTATTCCCTTTCTTACAGCTATTGCAAGTGAGTGGAAAAATGAAACTTTAGCCTTTTTTGAGGTTATGCTTTTAGTATACCATCTTCAAAGGAAGATGGATGCAGATGAAAGATGACAAAATACTGCAGCAAACAGTTCAGACTGCAGCAGGCCTTATGCAAACCAAATCTTTGGGATCATAATGGAACCTTTCCAGTATCTAGTGATAATTTGCTTGGAAAGTCCTCTGTCACAGGCCAATTGTTTGAAATTTGAATACATTGAGAGGGACTTCTGATAAAGACATGTTAACAGCACTCTTTATCAGTGGTAAAAATCCACATTGGCAAGCGTTGGTTTAAGTGAAACATCTTTCTGACAAACTAAGTCTCTTGGGAACCTGAGAAAAAAGATTGACTTAAACTGCTCAGGTGTTCTTGCTTTTGCAAAGCATTTCCATTTCAAGATGTTTCACGGAGAATTTTGCGTGGGAGCGAAGCCTAGATGACTTCAGCATTCATATGTGTAATCTTTCAGCATTGCAAATGGAATTGTAGCCTTGCCTTTTTTTCAGTTTGAAAGCTATATATATTTTTCCTTATAAAAGTTTAAGGTTACATAGAGATATTCAAGTTTCCAGCTTGAAGGCTTCTATCAAGCATGTATATTCTAAAATATGAAAATATCAGTAAGCTATTGAAAATATGAAAATATCAGTAACCTATTGAAAATATGTAAAAGAATGATCACTTAAGATCTAATCTGCAATGCTTTCTACTATATATTATTGCAAGTCCGAAGATTAATTACACTGAACAGTGTCACTGAAAATCACATGCTTCTGATGTGGTTATCTACCTACCGAACACACAGGACAGAATACTCCTGAATATGCTATGAGCTTCAAGCTCAGAATGGTGGAGGTGGAGGGATATGGATACTGTCAGGTAAATAAAAAGAACTCAAGTAAAAATTACATTGTTCTGTAATATTACCACCCCCCAAACTATAAAAGAAGAAGGAAGAAAAAAAGGTGACCAAAGCCAAACAAAACAAACAAAAAAACCCCACACCAAACAACCCACCAGATCACTAATTTCAGTAATGCCTATCAATCTAGAGTGCAGGTAATTTTTTCTAATGAGAGTTATCCACTAGAGTAGTGTGTCTGAACAGAGACACCTGTCAAGCACTTGCAGAATTGTAATGAGTCAGTAGCAAAGCCACTGCCGCAGTCTGGTTAGGTTAGTCAGTATGAACAGAAAGCACCTCCTGCTGCTTCACAGCTAGAGAAAGTGATTGTATGATCTGGATAGCGTCTTATCTATAAGAAATTAATTTGTCAAGGAAAGGAACTGAATTTTTCAGCCTTGCTCAACTGGGTTGGAAAGTCAAGATCTTCCAGAACACATTCACATAGAAAAGAAGTGAAGTTAGAGCTTATGTCGTAAGGTGAATATGGGAGTTAGAAGTAGAACATACCAGAGCAATAAAGGTTTCTCCTATAGCAAATAACCATCTTTACATGAAACTCTCAAGATTTTGCTTTTTAACAAGTGATTTTTAATAAAATACTCTTTAATCGTCCTTGTGGAACCTCTTGAGCAGTAAGAAACTCAACAACTATTAAGGACTGTGGGACATGCATACCAATCACGACCCAGCCTTTCAGAACACATGCGCGGTAATTTTCAAATGGGCAGAGAAGCACTTGTATATTTTCACAATACTACGCAATGTCTACTTAATAATCACACGAATTAAGTACTTTAAGAGAAAAGAAAAAAATCCATCTTGATCTGGAAAAGCAGCAACTTTGGGTTATTTTGGTAACTGAGCTAAACAAAAAATAGACTAAAAACTGTAAGAACTCTTTGCGGTATGCCAAGCCTGGAGGGAATAGTGGAGTCCAATTAGCCTTAAAAACTAGCAGAGACCAGAACAGACAAGGAGGATCCTTACTGTTTGTGCAATTTCACAATGAGTTTTGGTGTGGTGGATTTGGATGAATTTTGTTATCTTATTAAAAAAAAAATCTCATTTTAGGTAAATGTATTCTTCTATCATCTTTTTTTTTTCTAGTAGTAGAAGTGTAACTCTGCATACTCCCGAGCTTTCTGTACTGTTGGGATGCCAATCCAGAAGCCCTCCAGGATGTTAGAACACTTCTCCAGTACATATTTTCAATACATTTAACGGGGTATCTGAAATCCTCGATGACTTGGTAGCCAGCTGGCGTTATCTGGTAACAAAATATATAACTAATGTGAACTAGCTTACACGCATTATTGCAAATGTGCAAATTTGAACGGCTCTGTAACTTAAAAGGGGAACAGAGACATTAGATGTAGCTCCTGGACCTGTGAGCGTAGGAAGGCACTGCTTCCTGAAATGGAGTGTGGTAGAGAGAACTCTTCTTGTTGCTGTTGTTTAGTGGAGCTGCCCATTCTTTAGGGAGTATGGGGGACAGGGGAAAAGGTTGATCTGAAACTTTACTCCCAGATTCCTACAATACTCACTGTTCTTGCCACCAAAGGGGCATGTCTGCCCTGTGGCATTCACTTACTAAAACTATCTACTTTGGAAGCTGGTAACAGAAGAACTTGCAAAACAGTTGACGAGCTTTAGCTAAGAAAATTGTCTGACAAGAAAATAAGAAGTGGTCTTGAATACTAAAAGCCCTACAAGGTTTGATAGATTAGTAACAAGAAAGTTAAATGATAGAGAAGACAAAATCATGTGTGAAATCTATAAATAGTAAGTGCCTGTTATTTTAAAAGCATTACAAGGTGTGTAGCAAATACTTAATCATCTTGAAGGTATTACTACTAACATCGCATTCCTTGTAACTACACCTAAAATAGCTTTCACAAATAGCTTTTGTTGCTAGTCTGCCTGCAGAGGACAAAAACTGGGAGAAACTAGTAATGTTGACCAGAATATGCAAGTGCATGAGGAAAAAAAAAACAAAAAACAAAAAACAAACAAACAAAAAAACATAGTAGGAATAAATCAACATGGCTCCTACAAAGTGAAATCATGCCTTCTAGAGTTGACGATTGTGTGTGGTCATTTCTTTGTTTTCTTTTCTGGGGTTTGGTTTCTTTGAGGGGATGGAGATGAGGGGGTGGCTCAAGAAGCATACGGGAAAGTGAATCCAGATGCTGAATGTATTTTACCTTGCGAAAAATATTTTGATAAAGTCTTTCCATGAGAAACGAGGCTGCCACAGAATGGAAGGCTTGTCGTGAGTGAAAAACTGATTAGAGATGGGAAGATCAGGATATGATGGACAACTCAAGGAGGAAGGAGGCAGCAGAGGAGCAGTAGATGCTCAGCAACTTACACTATTTAATATATTTCTAAACGTTATAAAAAAGCTGCTGTTCAGTCTGACCTGCTACTGATATTTTCAGTAGTAGTTCTGATATTTATTCTGCTACACTATTCTTTAATAGGAAATTTCATTTGTTCTCATGCTGGAGGACTAGATCCTTGGATAAACTTATCTCGGGTATGACTATCATCCCAGGTGACGTGCCTTGCATAGGGAATGGTTTATTTTTCTGCATCCACTTCTCCGGTTTTCAGAGTTCTTTTGGGTCTTCTTAATGTGGAACCGAGTGTCAGCTATCTGCCACAGCTTTGGTGCCATTTACTTATATAATTTCACATTGTTATTTCTTAAAAGTATTAAATACATTTCTAGCTTTTCACTTTGTGGTGAGAAAAGCAAGAGAAATATGGTTTATCAAAAAAAAAAAAAAAAAAGGAAGAGATCCTAGTATTAAGTAACCTTTGTTTTTAGGGGAATATAAACAAATAAGAACACTAACCTTAATACTAGGACAAGTTTTGTCAAGAGATAGGTTCCTGGATATTTGATCAACTGCACTTAACAAATCTGATTTTTTCTGAAAACTTATTATTGTAGTAGCAATAATAGGAGAGAATTATATGTATTCTTACAAAATGTGTATCTTCAGTCTTTTTTTATTACAGCACTTCTCTCCTATGGAATATGTGTTTGTGTTCTTGTTTAAAATATTTATCTAAAGGATTCTCCAGTGTATATCAGCATGTACGATACTTTCTAGCCACATCAGATATGCTTTTATTTTTTATATTTATTTGCTGAGAGTAGCAGCAGCCAGTCAGTGTCCTTCCTTTCTTCTTAGAGATCACAGTTCTGGGTGTGCTGAAGGCCTTCAGCGTGTATTTGTAGTAAGCCCTGTGTGTTCTCAGCAGTGCCTGGCTTTACTGGACACCTGCAGCACAGGCATTCTGTTTGTGCATGGTGCCCTGCCTGCACAGCTGACTGACTAGAGAATAAGAGAGCTCCTGGCAGCAGACTGCTGCCTCCACCAGAATGACTTGGGGTGAGGAGTTGTGGGCCAAATGAACCATCTTGTCAGGGCAACGTTGTCCATGGACCAGTCACTGACCATTGTTGTTCTGTGGAGCACCATAAGAGTGCTCTTTCTCTCCTCTTCATTGTGATGGTATTTTTGTTTTGCATGTTTTTTTTCTTGTTTGTTTCTTAACAATTAACTGTCTATTGCTATTCAGAATATTTGCATGGCAGCTTATACAAATAAGCTTTTGGAGTAAACAAAACAAAACAAAAAAGCCTACTAAGAAGCTACAACATGAGAAGCTTCCAACTTGGAAGTTCTGAGTTCAGATCTTGAAAAGTGGGGATAAAACACTAGGGAAGTGTTTATGTTTCCCCTGATCTTAATTGCAGCCCACCACAGACTGGGTTTGGTGTTAGACAAATCTTTGTCATTTGATGACTGTTCTTTTCTTATGACAAGTAATGGATGAGACAGCATATACATGTACCATGGAGATATGTATGTATGTTTATTGTGCATTGCCGAGACTTAAGCCTGATTCTTGGGATAGATCTTTGAGCATCAGAATTCTTTTTTTTTTTTCTTTTTTTTTTCTTTTTTTTTTTTTCTTTTTTTTTTTTTTTTTTAATATAGCTATTAATAGGCTTAGTTGAATTTCAAACCTGTCAACCAATGACAGTGTCCCCTGATTATACTTCAAAATTAGCAGACAAAGAATAACTCCTCCAATTAATTCAGTTCTCAAACTCCTGTTGCTAATTTTTTAGCTATTTGATCTTGATGGTGTCCTTTCTTTCCATTATTAAACTGGTTGAAACAACTTTCTTTCTAAATACACAGTCCAGTCACTGTGTGCTTTTTCTCATTAGTTACTGATTGGTCATATTGTAAGTTATAAATAGGAACCAACCACCAACCATTTATCATCAGTAGAAACAAACTATTGATAACAGTTTAACGCTAGTTAGCATAAAATCCATGTAACAGAGGTGGCATTTTTAGAAGCGAGAATCCATCACGCCATCCATCAGTTTGGGGGAGAAGGCTTATGACTAAACTGATCTTATAGAATAACATGATATCTCATAGGTATGCCATATCTACTTCAGGACAGTCTGGCTCCGAGCATTTTTTTCAGAACCCCTCCAGTTTAACAACCTTATGTTCTCTTCTTCTGCTGTTTCCCTGGCAACATGGCATGGTAGAGTGTCATATCAGTCGACAATGAGCTTTGCTTCAGCTGGGTCCTGCCAAAGCTAGCACTGCTTCTAGCAAGCTGAGCTTTCTCACAGCAACTGTGACATAGCAATGAGTGCTTCTTTCCATTCATGTCTGCCAAAAACAGTTAGAATTTCATTGCTGTAAATGTTTATGCAGTAGTGCCTTGATCATATTGGTTAGGGATGTCATTGCACTTACCAGAATAGACTAAATTTTATAATGCCTTTTAATATTAGGTATAGTCCAATAGCATGAATTCTGGCAGTGGTTCTGATGGCAGTTTGCTCTGTGCCTTTGCTGTTCTTCATATTTCAAAGGAAAGCAGTTATTAGAAATTTTAAATCAACAACAACAGCAAAACATACTTGCAATAAGGAAAACAATCAAAATTAACTGGATTCTAAAAGTTAAAAGAAAAAAAAATCCAAGGCTGACAAAACTAAATGCAATGTGGCTGTGTCTAAAATATCCTGGAGGCAGCGTGCCGCAGAGTATCTGGCTGTCATTGCTATCCAGAAATCCAGACTGAGACTTACAGCATTTCAAAAGGTTAATTTGTTTTGTTTAGGGAAAAAAAAAATAAAATAGCTAAGTACCTGATTAGTACATGAGTATCTGAAGGACAAAAAAAAAAAAAAGGCAAAAGGCTCAATAAAAATGAGCACAAAAAGAACGCTAGAGGGTAGGTTAGGTAAATTCCAGATTGAAATAGTGTTCCTTTTGATTTTTTCCTCGCAGAGGAGTCCAGTAAGTTCCAGATCATTCAATAGGATCACATGTTCAGAAGCAATGAGAGAAAAATTAAAGGGTCGATGACTCAGATGAATATTTTGATATATTAACTGTTAGAGCAGCTGAAGTCATCCTACATACTAAACCTTGCTGTAAGATCTGTTATATGTGTATTTGGGTAATAAAAGTAGGAAATCTACACTGCTGTTACAAGGAAGACATCAAACTTCTGTATCTGCATTTGACTGAATGCTAGATTTTTATGAGCTATTTGGGGCATTGTTAGCCAATGGTTAAGTATTAATGTTACCTTCTACATTTTTTTTCTTCTGCAGAAGTCAGAGAATAGGTCACTAGGATATGAATAATTTCGTCTCTAAATGGGATCGCTTTACATATTAGAATTCTTAAATTATTTGCGACAGGAATTAGGTCCTCGGCTGATTTGTTATATTTTTTCAAGTATGAAAGATCACGGATACATGGTAGGATGTGGTTAACTTTAATTCTTACTCTTATTCCTGCCCTCTCCATCACTCCAGTATTTATTAGCAGCTGCTTTTTGGTGCTCTTTTTATGTTATGTTTATCACAGTGAATTATTCATTATCTTAGAAGACGCTAGAACAGTGGTTCAAGGACAAGGAATGAAAAGCTTGTGCTTGACAGAAGTAAAACAAATTGTAGGAAATATTGAACATCACAAATGCCCAACGGACATACTAGAACAATCAGCTATTGTTTTATTTGTACAAGTAGATTAGGAATAGTGTAAGTAAGAATGGTGTAGAAAACAGTTCTGCAAAATATAAAATTAGATTATGAAAATTATTATTTTTATACTATCATATATATGGTTAAATATTTGAAGTCTTTGTTTTACTGAGGAATAAGAGAAATGCTATAGAATTCTAGCAGATTGGGCTGTAGATGGTGACATAATTTTAATAACAATATTTTTCAAATAAAGTGAATAAGAATACTGTTACCAGTGATCTTAATATGTGCAAAGCCAGCATCCGTATTTTAACTGTTTGATATGCTTTCCTGCAATTAATATTTCTACATCATTTGCTATGAGGAAATTGCTAACTGTAAATGGTGTTCGTTCTCCGTACTAATCCTGCGCTTCCTCAATTGTTTCCTTCATTGGTACATAGATCCTGGATGATACCTTGTTGGAAGTCTTTGCTTTCTGATTCATAAAGATGACTTTCCTGTTTAGGAACTAGTTCTATATATCAAGCAAATGTGCGTAAGAACGATATAGACAGGGAAGCTCTTGTACAATGTAAGAGGGTGCAGACTTGTAGGAGAATGGTTGAAGCAGAGGCAGGGTTTACAAAAAATTGAAAGAGAAATTGAACTGTCACATAATTCTAGGTGAAACACTGGAGCTATCAACTGTAAGCATATTTACAAAGAGAACAGATAACCTAAATGCAAGATTGCTCTGCTTTGAAAGCACAGAGAACAGATTCACAGGAAAGCACATTGGAACAAGACTACCAATTTACAATCTTACAATGTAATCATTTCTGTCTAGAGAATTCTTTACTTTTGGTCATCTGCATATTATTTCCTCAGTCCCCTTTTTTCCTTCCTGTATTCTCACTCCTTCTTCATCACACTTTTTCATTATGCATCATAGATTACTGGCTTTATGAACAGTTTTCATAAACCCAACAAACTTCTAAAACTGCCAGTTTCTGTGCAGTCCGTTACACAAAGCTTTTCCAGTTTTTCAGACGTTGTACTATATATCACAGCACGTTCTAAAACATCACCTTCTGATAAGGCATGCCTGATGCTAACATCTTCAAATTTTATTTAAAGTAATCCGATTATTAAATTTCATATTATGCAAATGTAAATGTTCTTTGACAAAAAAGCTTGATTTTAAATCAAACTGGAATTTCTAAGTATATGGCTAATTTCAGTTGCTACTTTTCATGTACATTTCTCTTATTGAAATTTGTTTTTCTTTTGGACAACAGAGATTGTCATAGTAATTGAGTTCCTTTCCAATGTGTTAATGCTTTTAAAATAAACTTTTAAAAATCCAATAGTTTGTGAAGAAATTTACAACAGCCCTAATATGGCGTATCAGTTTTGTTGCTTACTGATTAAGTGACATGGGCTGATGCCTTCAGTTAGAATGACATGATTTGTCAGCCTGTTGTGCTGCCCATCTATTCATGAGAAATAACACAAAGTAATATTATATAATAATACCTTGGGAGGCTTTCCTACTATAGGTCCTGCCAGTCTTGCCTGATTTCTATATAAAATAATGCCCATAGAAAGAAGGAATTAATTTGTTTCTCTAAGAGAGACTGATTAGGAGAGGACAACAACAACTCACTGTAAAAGCCTCATTAGAGAATTCTTTGCAGCATTTTCACTGGAGAAATCGGCATCTCCTTCAGAAAATCCTTTGAGAATGTATGTTTTCATCCAGCTAATGGTAAAAACTCAGTATAATGTCCCACTTCTAACTTCCATTTATTAGTTATCATGCATTTATCCAGGATGATGGTTCAAGATATATTTCATGTCACGCACCTTACAATTCCCAGTTTGTTGTCACTCATTCAAGAAGTGATGAAGCTAAGAGCAAAAACTGCCGTGTTTATATAATAGCATCAAATTCTTACAGCAAAGGAAGTTATTATCAAAAGCATTAGTGTGTCATAAGGTCATAAGTATGTATCAAAAATAAAGATATCAGGGAAAATGTATTGGATGGCTAAGAAATTATGAAAATAAAAATTGATTTTTCTATCAAACTGGGAAAAGCCAATCTTGCTCTTCAATATGATTGCTTTCATTTCACTGAATTAATCCCTAATCTCAAACATCATCATTATATCACTTTATTTTTAGTGGATGTAGAAGGATAATAGTTCCTGCCAAGAGTGCATCAGTTATACAGCGATGCGGTGCCAAGCAAAGTGAAGCTATCAAGTAAACAGATGGAAGATACAGTTGTGGCTCCCCAAAACGATTACGCATTGAACTTCTCTGTTATTCATGGAGTAGACTGCTTATATTTTCCCACTGTTCATTGCCTGGTATCTGAACTCTTTGCCCACACATAAAGTCTTTACATGAATCTTGATTCTTCCTTTAATTTTCTCCCATTTTAAAGTATTATTTATTGAAGTTAGCTCACGTGTTTTCAAGTTTGCATCAAAGGCAGTAAGACTCATACATAGTCTGAATTTAGCATTTATGCAATTGTATTTTTGCTGAAAAAGTTCTGTCCCATATTTTTTAGGGGGTAGGGTTTACTTCAAAGCTGATAGCATCTTGCTTCACTGAAAGGTAACTATGAGTCATTAGTCAGATTTGGCTGAAAACTGTTCTGAATGTGGATTTTACGAATAGTATAATTTCAGTCACAAATCAAACTTAATCTGAAGATTTTAGAGAAATTATAATCCTCTCTCCACTAAAGGCTTTTGCCAGTTGCCTTTTCATTTTGCCATAAATATAGGTAATTCTTTTAAGATTCTAGGCCATATTCATTATGAAACAATCAGTGATTTTGAAATGGCTTGACAAATGCTTCTTTTTGTTGTACTGTTTCCCTGTTAAGATCATGATCCTCCTCTGAACAGGGAAATTGTTTCAGTTAAGTATCTTTGAGCAGCCTGGTCTAGTGGGAGGTGTCCCTGCCCATGGCTGGGGGTTTGGAGTTAGGTATCTTTGACGTCCCTTCCATCCCAAACCATTCTGTGATTCTATGATCCAAAAGTACAAACTGGAAACAAAAGGGTTTCCCTAGAAAATAGGTCCTAGAGATAAAATATCCCTACTGTTCTTTAAAGATGTAAATGTAAATGACAGTTACGTCTGTCATCACCCCCGTGCAGCTGATGATTAGGCCATGTGGTATCTCTGATGACACAGAGGATAATGTTTTGTTTTGTTTTGTTTTAAAAAAAGAACAAACACCTTTGCAAACAGCTGTGTAATACAATTGACACTTGGAAATGCACCTTCCAGAATAAGCAATCTAACTGTTGCTCTATAAGTCCTCAAATAAGTTTACTCAAAGCATCTTATCTCTAATAGTGTTGTGTGTGTATGTGTCCTTCAGTTCTGCCTGCCAAGTTTGTTGATTTAACTTTGGATTGCTAAACAGAACAACACAAAAAATGTGAGATTAAGTAGATATTAATATAACTCTGACATTTTATGTGTTCGCCACATCTATAAACAAAACATAGTTTGGCTAAAGCCTTAATGTTCCTACTGGTGAGATGCTCTTAATTCACTGTTGGCTTTTATATCATATATTTCCGTTACAGAACCCAGCTCCCAGAGCTGAGTCCAGAGTTGCAGCATTACAATACAGAATTGTATATGAAATGGCATGCATTATTTTTTTAATTATAATAATTAACTTCACAGAAAGATACTGTCAAAATACTTTATCTGTACTGATTGCACAAGTTTTTAAACTTCCTGTATTATAATTTTTTTTTTTCTGTGTTATAAAACCCTCATCTCAGCTGCTTTCTTGATTGTTCTATCATCTTGCGTCAGTGGCTTAATCTTCCTTGATCTGTCTTGCTTTTCTCAGCTACAGATGTATGGCTTATAAAAAGAAAGCTTCTTGAAAGAGATATTTATTTAAACACTTTTTACATCATAAAAATGTCTCAGGATATTTGTTGCATGCAGAGCTGAGATAATAGATTTAACAGAGTGGTATGTTGCCTTTCCAAATGCCTTTCAAAAAATTGTTAAACATACCAAAAAACATGTTGATTTTATAGGTAAAGGCTAGCAAACATTTTGACATCTCTTAATTGGTATGCACTGGTCATCTGTTTTATGCTTTGAGTTTTTGAGAGTAACATGTGCACATCAGTACAATGTTCTTGACATCTACAGCTGGAAGTGACAATGCTGTTATTTTGACACAATGAAGTATTTGGTTTTGAGTATTTTTTTTTTAAATACTACTCTCTACAAAGCAAATATTCCAATAGTGAGGTATATACCCCCAAAATGTCTGTCTGTTCTCCGTATACTTTTTTTTAATTGTCTTTATGTTAAATACAGTGTTGCGTTCTCCTCAAGGGCCAAAGTATCATAGTGGAATCTGGGCATGCAGTGGCCACTGAAGGATTTTGCCTTGTATTTTTAATCAGAAAAGCTGACCTTCTAGGATATAAATGCCCATTTATTCTATTAGGATGATTTCAGTAGTGCTTAGGATTCAGTTCTCCCTGTAATGAATAAAATAACCAAAATAGCTACTCTGAGTAAGAGTCATGAGTAAAAATATAGATAAATACATATATTTCCTGCTTCCAATTATATTTTATATGATTAAAAGAATGTTGAGGTTCTATGGCTATTTCAGTACATTAAATGTACTCACAGCTCAAATATGAGAGTCTTTTTGAGGGGATGAAATTTTAATTGCCTTTCGTATCAGATGCACTATTTGCAATAAGTGAAAGAAATTGGAAACTATAAAGGTGACATTTTAAAATTTAATTAAATAGCTTGGAATTCTGCAATATTCTTCTGGAGAGAAGTGTATTAGGACGTTTTAAAATGTTATTTTAAACTATATTTTAAAAGGTGTTAATGTTCACAGATTCTGATGAACCAATTTCATTGCTTATAGTAGCATCAGCATGACTTGAAGAAGATGTCATGGAATAAAATCAACTGTCACAATAACAAGCACTGTTAAGTACTGTGCAACTGTTGCAAAGACTTTGAATGTAAGTAGATACTGAGGAAAAATAACAGGCAAAACCCTAAATTTGAATACTACAGGGCAAGATAAACTAAACTTAGTTATTTTCTTGTTTGTTTGTTTCAGTTTTTTAACCTTGTCTTAATTTTTGTTTCATTTGTCTGTGTACTGAGGTATGCAGTTATTCCATAACTGCTCTCAAATATTACAACAGAATTACCAAAACGAGGAAACCCAAAATCTGCCTGACTGCAGCCGGCTGCATTATACAGAGCTGGTAGATGTTGAATACTGCGGGTAGGGAGAAGGGAAGAGAAGCGTGTCGCTGGCAGCGAGCACATACAGCCACTGCTAGGGGATCTCAGGAGACCACCTTGGAGTTCCCAAATAGATACTTTCCATTGGTGCAAGGCAGAATACGAACACAGGCTGTTTCTTCATCAGAATTTATTTTCAGAGTATGAAGAAATCGTGTTGGTTGTGTAGGTGGAAGAGAGGAAAGGTGAGATTTTTTTTCTGTGCTCTTTGCTGACTATTTACATAATGCTGTTATCTCCTCACTGTACAAAATAGCAGAGACCTGATTTGAATCCCTTGTTAATTTTACTACGTAGCAATCTGTTCCATGCATTGCTTAGCAGTAGCCTGATGATAGCAGAGCCTTGGCAACAAGTCTGAGTTCCAAACCCCTTCATCTTCTTTTTTTTTTTTTTTTTTTTTTTTTTTCCCTGTGCTGTTCACTCACATTCTCCAAAACGAGCTAGGAAAGTAACTATTCAGTTGTTTCTCAGTCAAGTTGAAAAATGCCATTTTATAAAAATATTAGAGGCTTAAATTATATTTTCAACTTCATCCTGGTATCTAGTTTAAAGAGCTCTTGCAGTTTTAATCTGCAGTCAGAACCGGAGCTGTTACTACCCTGAGTGTAATCCCAGCTTCCCTCTACTAGTAGAGGAAAGAGAAACTGTGTAACACGAGCGCTCACATTTCCAATCTATGTGGTCACAAAATAAGCTGAACACTTCAGCAACTATTAGATACCGCCCTCTCACCTCCTCTCACTAATAATGCAAAAGATGAGGGCATCTATTGAAAAATAAGCAAACCCAAAACCATGTCCATCCCCAACAAATAGACACAGTAGTAATAGCAGAGTAGAACATAGAAATTACTAGAATTTTCTCCTGGTACTGTCTGCTGTATTGGCTAATCCGTGGGATACAGTGTCTGGAGTGGATTTTTCACATTCGGGCATTAAATTCCCCAGAATATCCAGTGGTCCAGTCTGAGATGAGATTTCAGCTGCACACTGATATAGGATGGTTGCAAAGAAGTCCTTCAACAAATTCTCTTTGAGGTGATAGTTAAATAAAAGTTGGGTGGAGGTAAAAAGGAGTTTGCTCAGTTTACTCCTGGGTGAAAAGAAGCAAGGCGGCTGTTCTAAAATGTTACCACTGCTATTCTGCTCAAGAGAAAATTTAGCATAAAAAAGGCCATAGTGAATCAAAGAAATGTCACCTTGTTCTGAAACACAAAAGCCATTCTGTATTCAAATCATTCTATTCCTTCCTCAAAACATGAATATTTAAAATAGAAAAGTGCATTGACAAAAATGTTGATGATGTGAATAAGTGAAGAGAGGACTTGAAGAAATCAAATTTTTTGAGAATTACCCTTGTGTAAAAAAAAAAAAAAAAAAAAAGTTTCAGTCTTGGGAGCCTGATTGGTGATACTGGAGCTTAGTTCTGCCTAAACAAAGGCTGTGTAATTGCCATCCAAATGTTTGTTTCAGATCTAGATGCAAGTTGGTGCTCATCCCGTGAGTGCACTTCACTGGTTAAATGACTGGTCTTCCGTAAGATACAGTATGAAAAAATTAAGAGAGTTTTTTTGGTAATGAAATATGCAGAGATGTTCTTGTACCATTGCTCTCTCTGGAGACAGGGTGATGGTAAGCCTTCCTGTAAACCACTTCTTTGGAATCAAGGACTACAAGGAGTGTCAGTACTTTTCTAGAAGCTTCTTTAAGCTGAGTAGCATAAAGTAGGCACGTATTATTAGTGTGGAATCTGCTATGAGACCTATAAAAATGATGGCCCAGGGCACATCCTTTACTTTCTAAACAAGAAGAATTTGTTCTTCTTCAACAAAGGATTTAAACAAGTCTGGTGTTCTTGCTTTGAATTAGATCAGATCAACCTTGACTTATTGAAAAAAATGTTGCAATCTTTTGTTCTGCATTTACTTATTTACTTTACAAATTCACAAATTGGCCTGTTGAAAGTGAATTCTTTTGATGATTCTACCATGCACTTGAAATGGCAAAAATAACTCCATATGCCCTAGGAAGCCAAAGGTATTGGACAGACTGTGGCTCTAGAAGTAGCAGAGGTTTCGTTCAACTTACAGCAACAAAACATCACCAGTTTATTTTTTTTTAAATAATGTGTATGTTAAAAAGGGGGTAACATCAGTTGTAAAGTTTGTGAGCATTGCTAGTTTAACCTGGATTTTCAGTGAGCAAATGACAGAATATTGTTGGTTTAACTTTATTTTGAATGTGTTGTTTCTGTATATTTTGATTCAGACTGTAGTGATGATGGTTTTTTCCATGGATTTTCTGGCCTTGTTCAATTAATATAATGATTTTTCTATGATTAATGAGGACTTATGTGATAAATAAGACTGTCAACTCTAGGAACACTGCCATCATCTGCTTCAGAGGGAGGAAAATGTGAAACGAATGAAACATAGGATTACAGGAAAATAGAGAATGTTCATGTGATTAAAGGAGTTAAATGCTATTCTGAATAACTAGATTCCTGTGTATGTCTGTGCTCCTTCTTGGTTCCCAATCAGTTTCTTAAATGAAAATTTTCACAGGTAGTCCCATGTTCTTCCTTACTTTTCTCTAAGGGACCTAATCTGAAACCTTGTGATTTGATTTGTAGTAGGTCCAATTACTCAGAGCTGTTACACCAGCTTAATGTCAACTTCAAAAACCTATTAAAACTGTTAAATAAATACATGTGCTGAAAAAATAGGTTCTGAGTAGCTACACTGGGTATCTAGAATTACTGGGTTCCTTCGAACTAATTTCTCATTGTGTAGTTTCCCATTTATAAGTTGCTGGTAGCAGTACCTCTTCATCCAACAACATGCTGGGAAAACAAACATAGCCAATAAAATACTCAGATACAATAATTATAAGCTTGAGAAGAAGCTAGTAATTCTGCCTTTTCAGCTACTCGTAAATAGTAATTTCATAGTAAAGCATGAGTCTATAAATTGAATTGTGACAGTAAAGGAAAATACTGACTGGCACATGAAGAAAAAAGTATGTGTTGATGTAACATGTGGGTTCCACGAATAACATTATATAGGCAGCCATGGTTTCAGCATTTGATGTTTGAGCATTTAAGTTTGCAGCTTTGTTCTTCTAGCTTAGAACCTTCTTGACTTATATTCTCTAGTAAATTCTGGTAAATAAATAGGCTCTTACTGAAATTGTAATTACTTTCAGAAATACATCAAAGAAACATCAGTGGTATGCCACGTATAATTCACTTTGTCTCATTCTCTCTTCGTGGCATATTGCGTACTTCTGTGCATTTGTTTTGTGGTGGTCACTAGTTCCTGGCAAGTTCATTTCTTACTCTCTCATGAAAAACCTAACAACACTGAGAAATTTGAGCTTGATTCAGTGTTTGAAGTTAAGCCGGTGTTAAGAGAAATCTACTGCATTGTTTTCTGTTAAATACTGTTGAAATCTAATGCAGTTTTTCTTCTGCTAACTTGGACTGTGAGATGTGTTATTGAATAGCAAGTAGATAGTAGATTTCTAACATGACTGTAAACTTACATCTCTGTTACAAGAACTTGTACATAATAAAATTTCCATGGAAATGGAGGGAGGGGTCACATTTTAAATTTGCTGCCTATTATTAGTTTTTAAATATATTTTCTTTTCATTCATAAACTGTCATTATGATTGAATTCTTTAAAATTATACTTTTCTTTCCAATATACTTCTAGTATATATTATGGTGACTGTAAATGAACCAGAGAAACCACTGTGATTCGTAGACCCATAATGCAATTTTTGGCATGATACAGAGCCATGTTCCGATGTTTACAATTTCACAGTGCTCTGGTAACATCACTAGAATTGCTCTAAATTTACAGCAGCATAATTGTAAACAAAAACAGACTCTTGCAGCCTTTCCCTTTAACGGATGTAGTCTTTCCACCTATTTTGCAGACTCAAAATCTGTTAGACAGATGGTAACCGTGAATCTCTCCCATTTGGCAGGTGAAAAAAAAAATCTGTAGATATGATTACTTCATTGCTCAATTCAGCTGAATTTCAAAAAATTTGCATATCATGAAATGGCATTAAAAGAAGGGAGGTGGCCTGATAACTCAGATGGTACTGTAGCTAACCCTCTGCTGGGTGAATACCCAGGGAAAATTTGTAGGTCATTTCTTCTGGGAAACCAGGTTTGAATTTCCCATGCAGGCCCTTGACCTAGAGACCGACATTGTTTCTGTTTTTATTTTTTCATACTTTCTTGGGATTCATTTCCTAATAAATAAGCCACAGGCATATAGCATAGTGCAGCATCTGTCCTTCCTTTGCTATAGCTCACTGGCTAATTTGTTTTCAAGGAAAACCTAGTAAAGGAACAATATGAACTTTCCTAGCATTGAATTTCATAACCCTCAGAGTCTGCAAGCCAAGAAAAAATCCGTATTAGTGTCAGTGTTTCAGGCAAATGATGAAAGGAGGGAAGGAAGCTCATGTCAGTAGAGCTGGTCCCTATACCTTTGTCAAACTTGAAAGTAAAGGTTAAGTCACTGCATATCACACAGCCAGCATTGTAAAATCAGCACTAAAAGAAAAAGGCTGAAAAAGGTGATGCTCGTTTAGATTTTATGATAAGCTGAAGTATATTTTATGCAATATATGATCACTGCAACTTTGCCAATGAGAATGGAGAATGAGGTGGCTGTAGTTATGCAGAAATGGCTTAAAATAAGAACTGAGACACCTGGGGAGCCTAGCATTGGACCATTAGCGATCAGAAACATGGTCAGATGAAAGAGTCTGTGGATCAGTCTCAATGTCTACAAGAAGTGGAAGCGATGATCCCAAAAAAAAGCTAAACAAATTCCACATCCACATCAAATTTCTTCCTTTTTTTTTTTTTCCTGAATAACTTTAGCCATAGTGATTTATACCAACAAAGGAGATTTGTATCATTTAACCACTTTTTTTTTAAAAAAAAACTTCAATCTTGGTCAACCAAAGTTGTTTTTACTTCTTTGCAGCCCAGCAGTCTATAACTTCCATTACAAATACGGGAGAAGCATTGTTTCAGAATCTATCAACTTCTCCATTTACTCTAGTAACTTCATGAAAATCATCTCTTGCAAGTGATTTTATGTAAACTCCAGTAATGCTGCATAAAACCAGAAGAATTTACTGAAAGTGAAGATCTTTTCTTCATGCTGCATAACACGTGCAGCTTTTGCATTCCTGAGTGCTCCTCTCACCTTACACAAAAAGAGCTAAGATCAGACCCAGATAAAGACCCTCTCTTTGAAGTTGCTTTGCATCTTTTCATTTAGTTTTATTCCTCTGTTTCTTCTTCATTCTTGACTCTGAACACTGACTTGTGTGCCCTATAGTTTTTTTTATCTTCTAGGTCAGTAGGAGGCAACCTCAAGACCATCATGATAGCAAGAACTGTTGGAATTGTAGGCAGGGCTGCTAAAAGATCTTGCTCCTGTAGTATGCTATGCTAATCTTGCAACATAGATGGGATAAAAAGAGAAGATAGCCAATTCTTCCCGCATGAGCTCCAGCTGCACCAAACTCTGTAAGCATCCTGCCTAAAATATCTTCAAAGATGTAATGAAACGCAAGCTAGTGCTCCTGCAAGAATTTCATCTGTTTAAGCTGTGACGGCAGACAGTGTTCTTCTCCAGATGTCACACAGTCTCAAAGATAGCCTCAGGTTTTGTGGGTATTCATCCCTACCCCCCCCCCCAACAGTTAGTGTCCAACTGTGGGCAACAGGGGATCTTTAGGAAGGAATATGGGAACAGATCAAGCATACACTGATATCTCCTGCCAAATATCTGATACACTGATACACTGATATATCCTACCAGAAAACTGAACTAAGGATTACATCAAGATCTTTCTGCTCAACTGCTCTTTAATTTAATTGCCTTTTGAACCCAATTACACTTTTATGACTATTACTATTATTATTATTCTCTAGCATCTCATTATACAGTTTTACATTAATTATGCACTGCATGGAAAGAATATTTATCTGCTGTCAGATAACTGAATTGGATGTTTCTTGTTTGCATTGTAAGAAATGGTGCAAAAATCATTCACTACTTCCCCCTTCTGTGCCATTCACAATTTTATGAGCTCTGTTGTGTTCTGTCGGCTATTTCTTTTTCTATGCTGAACAATATACGTACTTTTTTCATACAGTAGCCATTCCATACTTGTGATAGTTCTTGCTCTTTTTTCTGCATGTTTTCTAATTCTGTTGCTACAAATGATCCCTCTTCTCATTCACACCTATCAGTTTTCCTAAGTATCCAGAGAATCCTGGAGGATTCAACCTTTTAAAGCTAGGTTGATGGTGTTGAAATGAAAACCTACTTACTTGCGAAGTCCTCTCTTCTTTATCTCTTAGGTTGGACCCTTGTCACTGATGTGTCATACTTGAAACCTTTTCATTTTTTTCTTTATCCAAAGAAAGAGCATGCACAGGCACTAGATTTTTCAATCTGTCCTTCCGTTACACCAAGTTATTAAGTTTACTAGTGCATGCTTCATGCCAAAAAAATAATGAATTTTCCTCGTTTTAGAAAAAATCTGGATTTACTCATATATGTAATACATTGTTTCACTTCTATGAAGGCAAACAGTTGTCTGGGTGACTGACCCTACGGCTCCTCTAAGGTCCAGAGAACTTGAAAGAACAGAAAGCAATCAAGAATGGGTATTCCAGAAAGGCCATAACTCCATTCTTTGGCCATATCCTTTCCATCCTTTTTAATTCAGGGCTCTACAGAAAGATAAGCCAGATGTGATCTCTGAAGGTCATGTATAACATTCCAACTGAAGCTGAACTATTGCCAACAGTAAATCAGGCCGGCTATACCTTTATCTGCTCAGGTGAGGAAAAGTTCAACAAATGGAGATTTCACAAAACTTCTAGTGATGCTTTTTTTCCCTCTGATGTCTAATCTGAACCTCCCAAGCGGCAATTAGCATTCATTGCCACTTAGTATTTAATGTGATACTGAGAAGAGTTTATCTTCATCATTTTTTCAACTATGCTTCAAGCAATTGTGGATTATTTTATTATTATTATTATTAGATCAACCCTTACCCTCCTGGCTGCCAGCCTAACTAGCAGCAGCTCCCTCAGCCTCTCCATGTAGGTCAGTGCAGCGTTAAGTTACTTACTGCTTAGGCACAGAGGGCTAAGATATTTAACCTTAAAGGTCTCAAATAAGGACAGCTAAAGTCCTGGGCCACTTTATGTGTAAAACAGTGCAACATTTCAGCTATGCTGAATATATCCTTGAAGCATTCCTTTCATCCTCAGGTCAAGCAAAATCTAAAGGACAGAAAGAGAAAAAACACCACAAGCAAGCAAAAAACACCCCCCCCCCCCAAAAAAAAAAAAAAAAAAGTAAACTTTGAAATCAATTGAAACATATCACCAAGAATATGTTTTTATTTTTTATAAAAAAAATCTGTCCTCTAATAAAAAAGGGCCCTCGCGTGCGCTCTCTCTCTCTCCCTCTCTCCCTCTAAAATGCAGTCTAAAGGTAAGACATGCAGATGTTTACAATTAAAGTATGGATCTTCATGCTGCTTTACATCTATTTTCAAGAACTGTGATATTAAGAAGAACTAGCTTAGTTTGTACTCAGGAAATCTTAACTTTTTTTCACACTCAAAAATGCTGAAGTTTTATTTTTATGTTCCTTTTATGAAATGTTTGCTCTCTTAAAACTTTTTGCCCCCCAAAATAATACACAGGGAAGCACAATGCAAAGTCTCATAACTCAAATGTCAAGAGGCTTATGTAATGTAAAGCTTGAGGAGGTAAAAGGAGAGTGTCAACAATTGTTTTCTGAACAACTGAAACATTGCAAGCTTTCCTTTAAGGAGAAAAAACAAGCTACCAGCTGACTGATGATTAAATGAAGTCCTGTGAAAAGGGGTATGTTCCTTGATACAATTTAGCTTGTGGACTTTTACTACAGTGCTACTGGCAGTGCTACCCTAGCTGGACACTATCTATGTTATGTGCAAGTTTTAATATTTGGCTTGTTGTGTCTTTTGTGTCTCTATCCTCGTTACTCCTTTCCAGAAATGTTGATTTATGTTTTGCATCTACCAGGCACAGGACCAATATCGACTGCCCATATTTCCATTATCCTGAGCATACCTTTTTCTGTAGCTTTTCTTTGGACTTGCATTCTTCCAAAAGAAGTGATAAATATGACATTTTATCATTTCCAAATATAATTTTCCTGTACTTTAGCTTGCTTAGAAGATATGTACAGCTAGTCACAAGCAATAGCTCTATCTACACGTTTCTTCACTTTTATTCTGCCCCATTCCAACCTTGGCCAGATATTCTGGACTAGCCTTCATATGCATCTTTTAACACCTCTATTAAATGATGAAGCACCTCACCCTTTTTGATCCTTGAACCTTTTCATATATTCACCGTTTCATATATTCTTCTAAGGTTTCTATATCCTTTCTTTAGGATCCCTTTAGTCTGTAAGTCCTAGCACAAGCACCTATTGTCCTGTTCTATTGCTTGGAAATCCACCAGCTCAAAATCTAATCCACCTGTCAAGAAATTTAATCAAACATCTTCCTCAGTTCAGGCACTCTCCTTAGCATATTCATATCATATTCATATTGTCAGACTGTACTTACTCGGATTAACAAGTCTGTATTATTCTTGGTCTAGGAATATAAAACAGTTTTGATAGATCGCATTAAAGAGGAGTTTATCCCAGTCAGTCATTGGCACCAATATGTAACTACTACGTAACAATGCTCAGCATGCTTACAGATGTGACTTGCTGTTAACTGCACACCTGAAAGGCTGCAAAAATTAATTTTCCATGATAAATGTTCAGAACCGTTAAAATAATTATCCCAATTAAATGTTTTGTTTAGTCCAGTCCATAGTAAGCCTTAGTAACACTATAATTCTTTTCAAGTCACAGAGATCATATGCAATAAAATATTCAAAATGTTTTCATTGTCATCCAATAGCCAAGACTAAAGGTTCCAGGGCAGTTCTCCTTCATACTGCCAGATTCTGTTATCATCTGCAGAGTTTTCTGTAATGACAGTTGTAATACCCCACCGGAAACCATCACATGAGACAGTACGCTGAGGTACTACTTGGTCAGGTTTCTCTCGCTTTCTCTGCTGAAAAAGAGGCATCAAATATTACTTATTGCCTTCTCCACTTGTTCTAGATTTCCATGTACAATTTGTAGATAGAAACAATTACAGGACATTTTCTTTAAAATAATGAGGAATTAATTCGGTAGTTCGTATTTTGTTTGCAGGTATATTTTTCCTCCTGATTTGAGGTTGGATTTCTTTAAAAAAAGAAACAAGTAACTTCACTTCAGACATACTGAGTGAGGGCATTTTTTGTTCTCACTGTATAAATGTATTTCTCCACATCCAAAATCACGTAAGATTCCTTCAGGGCTCCATTTCATACAATCCAGGAGTCTCTCAGCTCATTTGGTAGTAGAAATTCCTCTAACATAAATCTCTCTTTTATCATTCCTCAATTTCCCTGTTTTGCAGTGGCATAAATTATACGTATACAAATAAAATGTCATATTAGTTTTCTACCTTACTGCACTTCACATGGCTCATACATGCATGACACTGAAAGGAATTCTGATAGGAAGGACAGAAATAGGAAACATACGCATGTGTGTATGCCTTTGACATATAGTAATTAGCTGTGCTGACATGGCTGATTGCTACTGAAATAGCAATCCTGACGTCCTTCCTGCTTTATTTACCACATAACCAGTCAGGATTTCCAGCAGGGTTTTAGACTGATGTAACATATTGCTTTGGTGATGGAATAATGAGGTTGTTTGTACAGTAAGTTAAGCTGATAAGTAAGCAACTTAACACGTCTTAATAAATTTGCAGTGGGACGTAGCCGTTCTATGTTACCCTATCTAATTTTGAAATTTTAGAATTCCCAACACTTTCCAAAAAAGGTTTTGGATCCTAGGATTGGAAAGTAAGAATTTAAAAAGGCAAAACGCTTCCATCTAGGCAAACCCCCCTTGGTTACCTTCTCTATTGTGGGAGATGCCAAAGCTAGAAAGAGTTTTATTCGACTTCTATTATACCTCAGTGAGGTTCCTCATTTCTTGATTTACTTCTCACCAACAGAAACATAGTTTTTTTCCTTTTGATTATTACATGAAAGTAATAATTCTTTGTAATTCATGAAATTATCATCTTTCCCCATGTTAGACCCATAGCTACTTGATCCTATGTGCTATTGCAAGAGATGAATCATATAATAGCCTTTTTAATTCAAGTCTCTCTCTCCCCCAGCTCTGACCAGAAAGCTTTCACACAAAAGCTTTGAGGAGATGCTATATTCCAGTTAGGGTCTATTTACCAGGTGTTTTTTTCTAATTACTTGCTATCTTGGTAACAGGGTCTTCCCTATTGAAAATTCTTAGTTGTTCTGGAACTCTTTGCTGCAAAGCACACCTGTTCCAGAGGATGACCAGGGACATTTGTATGTTTGGAAACTATTGGAAGAACAGAAGCAGCCATCTGTTCCTTAGCACATTCTTCCCCTTAAGCAGTCAATTTCTGGTTCTCATGCTTGGAGAAAAGTTTGCAATTAGACCCCAACAAGGCCGTCTGGAAAGGACAGTGGCATTATCTTGCTTATTGTGTGTGTAATTATGAAATTACAGGAGCACACTTTTTTCTAGTCACCTAGATATCTGCACCCCTCAGGATTCCTGAACTGGACAAGACACTGCAAAGAAAAATGCCTTTTGTAACCGTTATTTTCCCTCCGCACTAACAGAACTTTTTCATAACTCCTCTGGGAGTAGTACAGTAATTTATTCTATTTTTATAATGGTCATAAGCTGTAATCCTCTCAAGTTCCCTTTCCTGTAATACGTAGTTTTGCAGTGATGTCGAAATTAGAAATACCTTTGTTGCATATAGGAGTACGTGAGCGGATACATCACGTTATCTTTAGGCTCAGCTGCAGAGCGTCAGCCTTCATCTTAGAACTGTGGACATTTCACTTGCTATTTAAGACTTCCAGATATATCAAGATGTCATCTGGCTATAGCAAAGAGCCATGTCATGCATTGCCCTTTGAAATGTGATAGATGCACTACACAAATTGTAAGCCAGCACTTAAATTTTATAAAGGCCTTGTACTGCCATGTATTCTGCTTTCTGTTAGCTTTGTATTTACTTGTTTGTCATTTAATTGCACTTAGAAAGTGAAATCAAACTATGTTTCCATGTTAACGGGTAGATAACAGTAGTCTAACTTCAGCTGCTAGTGTTTAAGCATTTTCCTGCAGTTCAGCATTTAGTATATCCATTTGCTCCTATTACATAACACTGAATCCTTTTTTAGGAAAATAACTCCTGCTTGTAAGAAATATCTAGCAGGTGAATAGAGATCTACTTCTCCAATTCCTTATTATTCAATAAGGAGTTATAGTGGATTCACAACAACTTTAACACCTAAATTCTGTGAGTTACCTGGTACTTGGGTTTCAAAACAGATTTAGTATTTGCCACCTCAGAATAATGTCCTCCACTTTTCCTTTTCAGAAAAAATGTTAACTGTTACAATTATGATGCCTTTGAAAGCAGGACAGACAGTTTATTGAAAACTAGTTATGCGCAAAAGGTGCTTTACCAATGTCACATCTTTAAATTTAATTTCCATTGAGTAAGTTTGTTAGCATTGATTAAGGTTATTATCATAACAAAATCCAAATCCTATTATCTTAACCACAGTTCTGGCTAATCTGTTTTACTGTTAAAATTCTAGAAATTTGGTTTTCAAAGTTGGGAGGGATATATATTCATTAATCACTGCCCTTACCTAAAACATGTCAGCTGATTTTGATTTCTCTGTACTGTAGAGTTTTACACTACCTGACCTAATTACAGGAATGGTTGAGTGACGTTTCAGTACTCCACACAAATTCTACTGCGCTTTCAGCAATTTATTGTTTAATTGCCCAGAACCATGAAGCTGAATTATATTGCTTCATCAACTCCCACAACTTGGCAACCATCTTCCTCCCAAGATTATTAGAGATTTCTTCTAGAATTTTGTGATATTCTGTCCTGTCTGAATCCTGACCCCAAATCCTGTTCCCTTTATGAATAGTTTTATCCTCAATAAAAATACATATTTAGATGGTTTCACATAATTTTTGCATTGCTGCTAATTTTCCTTTCCTCATAAATGTACTACAATTTTCTAATTGTCCGAAAACATTGTTACATTGTTAACCAAATTAGCCTTGCCTTTTCTCCTGTGACATTAAGAAAAACCTTCAGCTAAGGTTCTTTACTGTGAGTTTTTACCTTCCTTGATAATGGCTGCTGTCTCTGGTGTTTTACTGTTAGAACTCATGTTGATGAAAAATTATTCATCTTCCCTGGCTTTAAATTACTCTTAACTGCACTTCTAGGTCCATTTGAAAAATCTATAAAGTGCTTCATCATCAGTTTAGCTGGAAAGTAATTTCAGGCATGGTGGCAGCAAGAGCCTCTGCTTATTCACTTCTCAGTTTTGTTCCAGCCACTGTGGTTGCACTTGAGAAATATAATTACATTTAGTAAGTGGCCGTGTGTGTGTGTTTAGAAGGACATTCGGGTAAATAAGAGGAATTAAGGATATATCCTTCATGTAGGGGAGCAGAAGGAGTGTTTGAATTGCAACTCTAGTACTGTAGAACAGAAAGGGTCTATGAATCAGGTGGTCTCCCTTGGAATCGTTCAGATCTTAACACTCTTTTAGATTTCTTAAACTTAAGTTTGAATTAAAAAAGCCCCATAACCCCTATGTTCTAGTCTTAATATTGTGCAGACAGCTCTAATAAGCATTCTTCTCCCTTAGACAGGATGTTAAACAAAATCTGAGGCATAAAAGGGTGTAAAGAAGCAGCAAGAATGAGCTCCTCTAAAAGGGAAGATGAGCCAAGGGTGACAGGAAGGCAGGCAGTAACCTCTGATGAACCATGCAGTCCCCCAGTACCCAAAGAGCAGAGCAGGTCCATCAGAGGTATCAGATTCAACCAACAGTCCAGACTGGACTGCTAGATAACTCCAAAGCAATGAGGCAGGTCTGGAATCAAGCCAGAAAGTCACATCAGGGGATCAGTGAGGGACATGGTCAGGTACAGACACAGCAGCAACATAACTCAGGCAAAGACCAAGGGCGAGCGCTTCAGCTTCAAAGTAGCTGCAGGATAAAAGTGCAGGCTTCCAACAAGTCTAACAGCTCTTTTCAAAGGTTCCAAAGCTGCCCTGTGGCAGAGCTGACCTCGAGTACACACAGCTAAATCCTGACAAAGACTCTGCTGACACAGGGTAGTTTCCATTTTGATGAGCCATTTTAGACATTTGGACAGGATATCAGCTTAATGTAACAACGGTACGTGTAAGACTATTTCTCTAAAGGCTGTTGGGAACAAGATAGACTGCTAGGTGCTTTTTTGTGCAAAAACTGTGGATTAAAGAGAGAGTGTAACTGTTACTTTTTGTGTATGTGTGTTAGACTTTTCTTTGTTCCAGTAAATTGCATGAGCAGACTCCCTCAGAGGCTCTGCCAGGAAATATGCCAGGAAAACAGAGGATGCAGCATAGACTGAAAAGTAGGCTGGTGGGGTAGGGTTATTTGAACTCCTATTACTGCTAGAGAAAATGTATGTGAAATCTTGTCTTCAGATTCCCTACACTACTCCTTACTGTAGGGATGCATTTTTGATCAACTTGTATCTGAGTAATCCTCAATGGTTTCTTAGTTACGTTTCAACTCTTCTCTCTTTATGGCTTCTCTTAGGTACAAGAAGCTTCCTAACACCCTAAAAAGTCAAATTTCAAAAGAAAATGTTTTTCTTTTCCAAAACTCTGATTAAGACACCCCTTCTTTGTTGCTAGAAGCTCTTTATTTGTACCCACTAGCTATCAAAATTTGCAAAATAATTTTGTAGGTCTTTACAGATTATCTAATATCCTTACATCTGTCCTTATCTCTGGTCCAGTTCTTCGTAGCTCCCTCTTCATCCTTTCCATCTTTTGAACTGTATTTGTTTACATCATTCCCTCTCTCTGAAACATCTAGTTTCCTGAAATCATTTCCATATCTAGTTCGATGTCTGCCTTTGTGGTCTGCTTAATTTACATTGCATACTCTTCAAACAAATTCTGGTATGAATTTTCTGGAATTGTACATACTGATGTTACTAAGCAAGCATTTCTCAAATAAGAAAAAGAGAGAACGGTGGATGATATGCTTTGGAATGTCTCCAAGAAGAGAGAGAAAAGTAAGCATTCACCTCACTAGAGATAGCTACTCTACCAGGGGCAAGAGCATGAGTATTTTATGCAGAAAGGGGACAAACTGAAGAACAGTAAGAACACTCAGTATTTAATCCATAGTTAAAATATTTTTGTATGCAAGTTTTGAAAAAAATCTCACCTTTAATAATTACAAGGTCCAGCTCTGCAAAATCCATGCACAAATTAAGGTTGAGTGTGCAAGGCCAGAAGTGGTTATTACCACTTTCATGTTTTGTTGTCTTTTCAGCAACTAGAATTTTCCTTTCTTTTCAGCCTCTCTTACAAACGCATTCTGGCTGATATTGATGCGCTCCTACGCTTATTGACAAGATTTTATAGCTCGGATATGTCTATGCAAAAAATTTCATAGGAGATAAAGCAAAATGTCTATATACTCAGTCTCTTCCTTCTTATGCATATACACATTCTTTAATGCATTCTAACATATACTGCTCTTTTTTCTAATGACATTGCTATTACATGATCTAAAGATCATCAGGTTTACAGTAGCTTAAACCTGTCAGTGCCCTTGTAAGCATTTGTTACACTTTACAATTTATGGAAGAGTTTTAATTCCAATTTTGTCCTTGAACTCCAACAGAAGATTTGGTAGTAGAGTGTCAGTATTATGATTCACTACAAAATAAAGTAATAAACACAAACCTCTTAAAATGCAATATCCTGCTGGCATGAATGTTCTGAGAGATTGCCAAAAACCTACATTAGCTCTAAAACATTTTTTTCCCAGACAATTAGTAGCAAAAGCATTTCAAGTGAGCTAAAAATTCTTGTAAGGCTTTATGAGATACAGATTCAGGAAAGAAAAGAAAACATGATTCTTTGGAAATAGAGCTGTGATGTTTTTGTGGATTATGTGTTGTGTCATGATTTGCACTGTGGAAAGTAAAGCACAAATCCTCAAACAGATTTTTTAAGTTACATTTTTACATCTATAGATCTGTCTGTATATAAAGTAGGTTCAAGTGTCAGATGATCCCACCTTTACAAAGGAAGAAGCTAACAAAAAGCAAATGTATAAATTGTATAATTTTGCTTTTGTTTCTGTATGTCTTAAAAGGCTTGTGATCTAGACTTTGACACGGCTACACTCTGTTGCTGTGGCAGTGTCAGCCATCATCGGATGCCCCCTGTGTTCCTGGGGCTTTTAAAATAACCAGAAACTGACAAAAGTCCTTGGTTTCATCTATAAACACAGAATTATTCATTACAATCACTAAATCAATGTCTTAATGGAAATTGCAGAACAGAGAAAGTGGTTCTGACCAAGTTGATCCACAGCAAATGATAGGGAATAGTAACATAAATAAAATGAGCAAAGTATAAGAAAGAGGTAATATGAAAAGCTTAGGTAAAACAGTCCCCTCGTGTTTCAGCAACTATACATTTTTAAGGGGTCAATTTTTTTTTTTCAGGCCCAACATGCTCTTTCTTCTATTAAATGCCAAAATCAGTCTCTCATCTCCAAATTTCTGAACAGAAATGATGGCCACCATACTTCACAGTCAGACAACAACAAAAATACATGGCGACTAGATTATTTTCATCCCCCCAAGCACAAGGCAGACAAATGGAACACATATATATTTGCTAATAATCCTGTAATCAAAATTTACTTTTTTTTGTATCACTAAGCCTGTCTGCCCTTAGAAACAAAACATACTAAATATACAAAGCAATGCAATACCTGGAGAATAATCTGTATGGAATGGGCAGCTAATACTGGTTAAACAGTAAATTAATTATAGGCTGACATTAGAAGAGAACAGAAGAGTCAATTATTGCAGAAGAACAGGTGGGAATGCTAGACTTTAGTGAAGTATTACAGTGATTTTAAAACCAGTATCCAAAATATGTAAACATTCAAAGTATCATATCTGTTGGCACAGTGAGAACACTGCCATTGTATGCTATGGCACGTTTATTTGGTAGGAGGAATATATTACATTATACACAATATAAATCTGCAAATAATTCTGTGTATTGGCTCTGATTCCTTATTTTCACTGGTATCTGTTAGTAAATTATGAAAAAGAAATCATGTTGATTCTCTAAATGTACTTGACTAATATATCTGACATGATGTGTTTATATAAAGAGTGATAAAACGCATAGCTGTTTTCTAGGCTGCCCAATTCAGTATTCTTATTTGCAGGAAATACAATAAATACAAAGATAGATGGATGTAAATAGCATTGTGAACTTTTGCAAAATGTATGTTCTTTGCATCGATGTCATAAAAGAATAGTGAGCATAGAAGTCCTTCAAAAAGCAAACAGTTTTCTATTTCAGTTGGGAAGAACGCTTGTATTTTATATCAGGGATAAATGCAAGAAGTCAAATTAATTTTTCTTCTGTTGTTTGTTACAAGAGGGATTTCTGAAAACAAGTCACTTCCAGTGGAATGACATAGATCTGGCAACAGTTTCCAAAATTAATGCCAGGATCTGGGCATGTATGACCGACCATGTCCATGACAGATGCGTGAGAAGGGCTTAAACTGGACACACTAAAACATTGCACGGACTGAAATGTGTCTGTGGTTCACCAGTTGATCAGTCTTAAGTTAATACTGCTTCTGTGCTTTGAAGAATTCAGCTAAAAATCTATGTGATTCTAAGAAAATTATCAGTGTCTACCTATTAGGAGCTTTTGATTAATGTATTTTGTTTGTTGAAAGATCAGTCAGCAGATAGGAATGGAGAGGGTCTGAGAAAAAGACTAAAGAATAATATTAAAATGTTAGGAATAACATATGCTATACAGGATCCTTTGAGGAACCCTACAGTGCTCTGTTTCTGCCAATTCAAAATACTTCTGACCACAGTAAAACTGTGAGGCTTGAGTTGATTCCAGGCTTTTTGTTTGTTTGTTTTCAAGGAACCGCACTTCTTTGAAAAATGTAAGTTCGTATAAACTGATTCGTTATGCCTTGCAGAAAAACTGCGAAATCAGGTTTCAGTAATCCCTAGGATTTTTGCTAGACATTCGCAGTATTATTTTTCCCCTACTTAAATAAGAAGTATCAAATCATCTGCTCCTACTTTCAGGTAGCAAGGCATATCCCTATATAAGAAGTTTAAAAGTAGAGAGTTGCTCTTTCTCTGATGACTCCTCTGAAGTCAATAAATTCATAGATGTTTATAGCTTTTTAAAATTTATATATAAATATATATATATAATTTTTTTTAAGAAGGGAATGTTGAAAAAGCGTAACTCACATTTTGGTAACTGATATGAAGATGGCCCATGGAGTTAAAAATAGCATACCATCAAGCTGAAAAATTAGTTGACCTAAACTTTCAAGAAGTGAATAACTGGCAAGCAGATCAACAATTCTTCTAGTTAAAATAAAAAGAAGAAATGAAACATATGTTACTGAAATAATCCAAATTTTCAGGCTGTTATCTACATCTCGGAACCCGTAATACCTTCAGAATCTCTATAATTTCTGTAATAGTTTCTTAACTGTACCTTATTGTACTATTACAGTTCTTTATCATACTTACTGTAGCAATTTATTCTTAAATGCACATATATATTAGAAAGAGGAAAAAAGATAACATATCTAATCACAATCAAATCCCCAAATGTGAAACACAGAATCTGGTCACTGTTGCATTGCTTGAATTGCTATGAATATAAATCTATGAGGCCTGTAAACACAACAAAAATACACTAGCTTAATATTCATGGTGTTACATCTGACCTATAGTCTCTCAGGGAAGATCTAAGGCTAACATAAAAGCTAAACTGCCTCTCCCTCCCAGACTTTAATTCAGAAGGCTAACTTTATTGAACTACCAAAATGAAGACCCTTTGCCTTTGCTCTGCCTACGATGCCGTCTCAGATTGTTTTGTTTGTGGACAAACTTCTGTGTCCTTAAGCTATTTAAGCCCTTTATAATGGGCTTAAGAGAGAATTTTAAGCCTATTTGGAAGTGTATCAAATAAACATTAATTACACATTTCTTTAATATAAAAATGAGCGTAACTGAGGAAAGCACAAGTAATTACTATAAAATTTTTATTCAAGACTTCTATTTGTATGGATATGTCACAGAAAAAGGAATAAGCCTCCACAGAACAGTGTAAGGACCTACCCATGGAAATGATTTCCATTTATGATTCAGTTTGGAGCACTGTAAAGAGTAAAAGGAATCATTCTGTCAAGTCATTTAGTCATTTTAGATATGCTAATCCCAAAGAAATATACTATAGTGATTTTACTTATTCTTCACATTTTGTTTTTGTGGAACCATAATAAACTCCAGAAGGATATTCTTTAATGTGATCAAATGTTATTGCTAGGCAGAAGAGGTTATTCTGGTTTGTAACCAGGACAGTGTGAGGGAGTTACTAAAATACGTTGTTTTGTGTATATTTGTTTCTATACTTTTTCCTAATGCATTTGCTGTACAGAAAAAAAAAGAAATATGAATTTTTTTAAGCCCTTTTATGAATACAGCCTTTTCCTACTTTCAGAAGTACAGGAACAAAGCTGAATTGAGAAAGAATAAAGGACCACTTATTCCAGTGTATAGTTTTATTAAGAAAAACTATTGCTGGATATTGAAAAATATAGGAATGAAATCTTATTGCTTAATTGTAATAGATTTCCTTTAGAGAGAAAATATGAGTGCATGCCTTAGAAACGTTTCATGTAGAGAAATATCTGACTAAATATTGGAACATGCTGGAAAACATCCACCTTTAGCAAAAATGCTTGATTGAGATATTTCTGTATTTACTTTTGACAATACAACAATCTTTATTTTATTCAGCTCAAATTCTTTTCAAAACGTTCTGTTCCCAATAACCTCAGCCTTCCGAGAGCACGGGGTACCATGGACAGCTCCAGCTGCACCAGCAGCACCGGCAGGAGCGGCGCTCAGGAAGTGCCAAAACGGCCGATGATTTCCAGCAATTTCTGCTTTCGGTTTAGAGCAGCATTGAGTTGTTACTTCCAAATATGCAACTGTGTTGGTCATTCTACATTTGGTTATCAATAGAAATACTTGTTCAGGGCAGCAGACAAAGATGTTAAACATGTCCGGCCAATTTCAGCTTTTACCTTTAATTATGCAACATACAAGTTAAGCTTCCTCACCATACTAGAATGTGGTTCCTTTTCTCATATATTCTTCCAAGTTTACTATTATACAATGGGGAGAAGTGAGGCCCGGAAAATGTTGGAGTGTGTATAGTGTGCTAATCCACACATCTAATGATTTAGTGTTATAATTGTGCTATAGTATTTTAGTCTTTAAAACTTCAACCACAGAATCTTTCAGTAGTCTGAAAACCTTAGAAATTAATTATCCCTTTTATTTAAAAAAATGTTTATATTGCTAACCTGATTTTGAACTCAACCATCTTTTCCCAAGTTACACTTACTGTTTCAAAACATTTAGTTTTAAACTTGCCCTCATAGTCGTCAATTATTAAAATAAATAAATAAGAGCCAGTCTCTTATGAAATATATTGTAACAAAATAAGTGAATTAAGGTTCCTGAAATTTCATGCTCAGGTAAGATGGACAGTCACCAAACAGAACAAAGTTCTTTCTATAAGCAGATTTTGCACATTAACAGGCATAATAATGTACTCCATGTGCTGTCCACTGTTATGCTAAAAGACTATGATTGACATTGTTTTCTCTCCTACAGAGTCGAATGGCAGAAAGTTTGCGTCTCTTTGATTCCATCTGCAACAACAATTGGTTTATCAACACTTCCCTCATCCTTTTTTTGAACAAGAAAGATCTGCTGGCAGAAAAAATCCGGCGTATCCCCTTAACAGTCTGCTTTCCTGAATATAAAGGCCAAAACACTTACGAGGAGGCAGCAGTCTACATCCAGCGCCAGTTTGAGGACTTGAATCGCAACAAGGAGACCAAGGAGATCTACTCACACTTCACCTGCGCCACTGATACCAGTAACATCCAATTTGTCTTTGATGCAGTGACAGATGTCATCATTCAGAACAATCTCAAATATATTGGCCTCTGCTAAGAATCCTTGGGCTTAATCTGTTTTACCGAAGCAGTTAAAAAAGAGGCTAACCACTTCCACTTCTAGTGGAAAAAATGGGGCAATGCTTAGTAGCCCAAGGAGAAAAAAGGGGAAATCTGATGTATGTACACGGTTCCTCTTATGCCCCCTTAGCCTGTTACATTATTTTTCACAAATATATGTTTTGGAGAGTGAAAGTCTCCTCTCTAAAAAACTCACACATACACACAAAAACAAACAAATAAATAAACAAAAAAAAAAAAAACAAATTCCCCCCAAAAGAAAAATAAACCACACACACACAAAAATCCAAACAAAAAGAAAAAAAGATTGAGGCCTAACTCTGTGGAGATGTTTTCACCACAGTCACTGCACTTTTATTCCATTTGTTTCATTCCATTTCCTACAGTGGGAGTGTTATCATGTTCTGTGTAAGAAATAATTCTTCATCCAGTTGTCCTAAAATTTTACTGACATGAAGATATAAAGCTGGTGAGTGACAGATGAACTCATTTGCATGGTGTGGAGCAGAATGGTTGTGTTGGGGAGAAAAACTAGTTCAAATCAGAAGCTACAAACAGGAGTGTTTAAGCAAAATACTACTTAAAGTTGTAGAGAATGGGCATGCACCCACAGTACTGGTACACACAGCCAAACTAAACACACGTACATCATGTATGCACATGACTCACAGCATATACTATGTACACACTTCTGCTTTACTTTATCATGGACACCTTGCCTGTTAAAGGAATTGTTGGTGTGCAACTGTTCTGTGATTTCCAAACTGACTATCAGCCCTTTCTGCTCTTTAAGGCTTCAAAATATGCAGCAAAACTACAAGAAATGAATCTATGAATAGGCCAAATTAAGGTCAGTGTTTCTTCTACTGCTAAGGAGTTTTATACATCGAAACAGTCTTCTTTTACATCTTTTTTTGCCAAATCTTGTGGTGTTTCACAAAAAAAAACCAACAACTATATTTAAGAAGTAGGTTAGTGTTCCTTTTTTAATACAGATAATAAAATCAAATCACAAGGCAGTTTTTTAAATTATTGTTGTAGTGTCTGGACTGCTGAATGTGAAAGTTGCCAACGGACAATTCTGTTCCACTGCTCCAAATAACTTCTGGGAATCGTACTATTGTAACAGATTTCCCAAGAAGCAGGAGCCATGGTGACTGTGTAGTATATAGCCTCCAAAGTCGTCTTCTGTTGGGTTTTTTATTATTTTAAAATGTGATGTATTATTAGAAGGTTAAAGATGAGCGATATGAACAATAACTAAATGTCTTGATATTTCAATTTAATAATTTAAATTATTTACAGTTTAGTGAAGTCAAGGAAACTGAAGAGATGCATTCCTCAGCTCCAGGTTTCATCTCATAAAGAAACACTACTGGATGGAGTAACATTACGGCAAAGGTTTGAATGCATAAGAAGCTCTGTGGGACTATACTGGAAAATCTCAAATGGATCATATAGACCCAAGTCTTTGGTCAGTTGATTCTTTCCCCTGCCCTAGAAAAGACTTCTTAAAGACTTCAGTGTAAAGTTGGTGTGTAAATATATGTTTGATAATTGTAAAGCACATACGTACACAGAGACACAGACACACATGCACACTGGAAAATATCCTTCTACTTTTGTTCCCCCTATGTACTATGATTAGTGCAAGAAATCTCAGCCAAGGGCTCCAAGAAACTTAAAACAAAATGGTTAATAACTTCAACATTTAAATTGTCCACTTAAAAATAAATAATTCAGATGATACCGAACTTGTCTATAGCGTGTTCATTACTTAGTGTTATTACACAGCTGTTTCATAATTGGGTAACATTTGCAAACCTTTGATTCCTCTATGACAGACTGCTGAGTTTTGTTAATTTGCTCTAGAATGTTTTCTTCAGTTTATTCACAAACATCCAGCAAATTTCAATCCTGAGCGACTCAAAGTTTTAGGGGATGTCTTCCCATTTAATATCTTTACAAATTCTGACTGCATGTTGTTCTTGTTGGATACTTTCAGGAGACAGTAGCAATTTTAGGAGAGAAGGCATAGGTCAAGATTAAGATGAGGCTACAGGAAAGAAACTTCTGAAGCTTACCCACATATTGCCTTACACAAGCAGGCACTTTGCACTGATGATTTTCACAATCTCTGGGCTTAGAAATACAAGTCTAGGTATAAGCATATATATATATTTTTTTTTTGAATAGTGCATGAAGTTGGTCTCCTAAAGCTCTATTTAAAAAGTGAAAAATATGGTAAGTCCACATTTCTGTACTACTGAACTCTGTGCCTCCAAACACCACTATGAACTTCCGTCTAGCACATGCTTTTGAAAGATAGGCTTTAAAACATGTAAGTATTTTTATGGGCACTTAAAAAAAACAACACATTTTTTTAAAGTGCTTCTATAAGGTCACTGATGGTTTGTCATTGAAGTTCTCCTGAAAGTTCCATCAATTCAGAGTATAACAAGGCTCTTTAAGAACATCCTCTAACTGCAATCTTTAAAAGTCCAGATGTAAGAAAAGTTGCAACTCTTGTAGAAACAGCATATCAGTCTTATAGGAGGCTTCTTGTTTTATTCACTTAACTTCACTTGCTAGAAGGTGCTAGGCAAGTAATATGCCTGGAGTTTAAACGGAATTTGACTTAAAACCTTCACCCCACTAATGGTTTCTGAGACCAGCTGAAAGTACTTTACAGTGCCTGGATAGTTTCATTCCTTTGTTTCTCAGCATTTTTAAAAAATACATCAAAAAGTCCTAACCTTTCTCACCTTGTATTTAAGAATCCTCCTTTTGAACTGTTTGAGGATATCTAAATTCAAACTAGGGTTTTTCTAAGTGACATGAAGTATTTAGTTAGTGGCAAGCTGTGACTGCCAAGAGAACTTCAATTCACTTGAAGGCAGTGGTTCAAGCAGTAATCATTTTCAACCTTACTAGAATATGCAACTGGAACCAAAAGGGTTCCCAGAGGATCAAGTCATGGGTTAAGACTTGCAAAGTCTTCAGTCCAGATGTAATCAATAATGGGAAAAATCCATCTAATTTTGTAATGAGGTATTTTATCCCTGTACTGAAGTCATAGAGCTCCTTTAAGCATGCCCTGGTAACAGTTACACCTGAAGGACAGAAGTAAAAGAGCCAATGAGGCTGCACCTCAGGGGTATAAAAGGTTTGGTACGGCAGGCAAGGAGTATTTAGCTCTTACTGGAATTAAGGAGGTGCTATTGCCTGCTTGTGGTATTTGTAGTCAGGCTGCTCAACTTGGTGAGTTTACTAAAGCTAAATATGATAATTGATAGCACAATCCACAGAGCCAGTCCAGAATCCCTTAATATTGGTTTACTGTTAAAGTACTTGAGATCTTATGTGGTATTCCTAGTCTAAATTGCTTTCTATAGTGTAATATACTATCATTAGCTAATTGTAAAAAACGTATAAAATGAGCGTGGACTTGCTTTTCTCAATGTTTGGACTATGGGATGGTATGTCTCCTTCACCTCTGGCTTGTGTGGTACTATGGTCATTTTGGACTGGTGAAAGAAAAAACAAGAAAATACTAGTCTTTATTAGAGCACGGCTTCAAGATAAGAAAGCTTAGTAAGAAAAGCAAAACCTGAAGCGTAGTTAATTTTGAGGAGGGTAAGAGATCTTTTACATATAAAAATCTTTATTCAGTTGAGAAGGTCCTTACACTATAAGTACTACAGGCAACCTACAACAGAAGTGGAGAACCTAGGGTATTTTGTCAAAGGACTAAAGATATTTCCCAAAGAAAAAGAGTCAGTCCTTAATTTATCATTAAATGAAGATTATTTTGGGAGGGAAAAGAAAAAGTGAAGCAGTGCATTTTATCAAGGTCCTATTTAGCTTAAGAAAAACATAGGAAATGGGAGGAATAAAGTAGTAAATAAGTTAAATAATCAATACATATCATCATGTTCTCTGAATAGCAATGGCTTGCTATTAACTTTCTAATAATTTAATTCCTATGTTGTTTTTGATTTTGATGTTCTGAGTAATTCATGATTACTGTTTTCTATTTGAAGAATTCAAGATGTTAAATTGTTTTACATAAAAAATATTTTTCCATTATGTAAGAAAAAACTGAGGTATAGGGAGGTTAAAAATAAGAAGTCTGTACACTGAACAGGTGCTGAAATGAAATCCCTTGGCTCTCAGTCTTTCACCTAGATAAATGATGCAATTAAATTTGCATCTATATCCTTAGTTCTCAGGTTTATCAGTGATGCAGTGCACTGCCACCTGAAAAAAGTATTAATACAGCTGGGATTTCACTTCACCTGGGCAACAATGACATTCACAGAAGAGATCTTCCATCTGCTGCAATAAGAATGCCATCTGTCCTTCTGTCACTTGCATTCCATACAACAAAACAGGTTTCAAAGGTAAAAAGGTATCCTTAAACAGTCCTTATCCACAGATTTTGTAGGTTATAATTTTACAAAGGTGGAGTCGTGGAGACAGTGAGGGTTAGTAAAACAGGAGAAGTGTTAATCTATTGGACTCTTCCCAAATGGATGTTCCGACAAGCTTTAAAAATTCATTTAGCCATCCAACCCACCTCGATCTCTGCCTAGAAGGGTTAAGTACCCTTAAAAACAAAAAGATTATAGCTAACAATTATTAAACTTTTCTACTCTTAAATACACCTTGGGCTAAAGATTATTTTTTTTTCCACAGCTTTTTTGTTGTTATTGCCCAGGTCACTCACTGCTAACACTCAGTAATGTTGAACCTCAACTAACTGTTTTTACAAAGAGTGAAAGTTTTGCTAGTAATCTTTCCTGGCCAATGTTCTTCAATTTCTGCTGCTGCTGGTTCTGCTGCTTCTTTCATTCTCTATTGAATACATACATGTATCTTACTTTTGTCTTTCTTCTGTCCATTATTTCTTGCCATTAAGTTGTTCTTTTCTCTGGAAATGCTACCCTACCCCTCAGTGTTTTCACAATCTTAGTGGACGTTCCTACTCCTTGGTGTTTAACAATTTCACTGTTACTGGAGCATGCTGCTATACATTTTTAAATTTAGGAATCACAGGTAGTCTGTAAGTGGATTCACTTAAAATAACCACATTTTCCTAAATTACTCCTATCTGGAGAAAGACCAGGTGGCCTGGCACAGAGCTGGCTGGAGTCATTGACCACTTTCCAGTGAACAAAAACAACTTTACTCCATGCCAAATGCATGTGCAGCTTATGTTCCTTTTCGGCTACTATGGAGCACATTGATTTTTGGCTCTGGAAATTTCCTCTGCTGTAGAAAACATCAAATTTAGCTGGGGAATGCTTTGTTAGTTGCTAACTTCCTCCAGCTGCTACAAGACTACCTAGATGTGAGTGTAGAAGTAAATACAAAGAGAGGAAGCCAGATGGCTTCTAGACTGGCTGAAGATGGCTGAATTACCAGGCAGAGGCAATTCATTTGACATATTACACAGATAAAGAAATAATGACTCTTATTACCTATTGGAAAATATTTGCTGTTCTCCCTGTTAATTCCTCAAATTGCCTCATAGCACAGGAAGCAGTTTAAGCATGTTTCTGGTTTTCATGTAAGAAACCATTTGTAGGTGATTCCACCCCATAATAAAAATTCTGCTCAAGGAATTATATTCCACCCCTTAAACGCGGGCATGTGTATTTTTAATGTACAAAATACAGGCATATGCACATGTCCTATATTTTGTAGCTAAATAAGACTACATGCCTCAGAACAACATCTCCGTAAAGAGTAACTGCTCAGAGATGCTTTCAAACGCAACATACTAGCTCAGCATCTACACTACTCATTCTACAGACTGTATATAGCTGACAGGCTGAGAAGCGCAGTTTTTTTTCTACTTTCCCCTCCAAAAATGTCCAAGTATATTGTATAAGAATTTGGTCTGGAGAATGCTATGCAAGACTAACTTAATCTAGGCAAGACCTTCTATTCTGAATGTGTCTTGAAGGCTTTTAGTAGCACAGAAGTTGACAGTAAATGGTCAAAACTTGCAATCATTTCACAGCTGAAGAAATTAAGCTTTGGAAGATAATTTCACCTAAAAAGGCAATAATTCAAGCTAAGTGTAAAGAGAATGTGAGCAGTATCACATTTGCTGAGAGACTTGAGTACAGGATCAGAAGATAAAGTTCTGCCTGCGTCACAGATGTAAATAGTTCCTCTACATCCACTTTAAATTTCTTCATAAATAGAAGGGGGTGGGGAGGATATAGGGGATAAGTTGGCCCACATAAACATGTGCTGCAAATACATCAGGATTATGCTAAATGCTGAGGATTAATGAAGGCAAAGAAATGTATTCTAAACAAAGATACTAAGTTTCTAATAGAGTAACTCTCATTACTTACAGTTAGAAGGAAACTGTAATGAAGGCACTGATGCACAGAATTTACCAAATAACTAATTCAAAAATTCATTAAATACTTGTTTTCTCCTCATACTACTAACTACCCTTTGCTAGTTCCTGGAAACTGCTCCCTCATACAAGTTTGTGTTATTATATCACTTGATTTGAAAAACCTGATTCTTATCTGCCACCAGTACCTGAAGTGGGAAAGGTAAAAATAGGGAAACAGCTATCAGCCTTAGCTCATGAGGAAGCTCACTGAAAATCAGCTGCCCTTCAGAACTGATATCTTCCTTTCAAATATAAGGAAGCTATCTTCCTTTCAAATATAAGCAACTTGCACTAAATTGGGACTAACATGCTTTGGAAGCTGCTCTTTTAGTGGCAGAGGCTTCTGCTCACCTCATCTGTGAATCCTCTGCATTCAACCAAAGGCAATGTCCTGACGGGAGAGAGAGCTGCAGCTGGCTCTTAGCTTTTGCTGAGTTCTCAGTTCACCAAGGATTGATAATCCTTTCACTCCAGGAGGCAACTTGATTCCTCCTGGTACAGTAATATCTTGTATTTTCCCCCTTATCACCAAACGGGTGCTTTATAGCCATGACAGTTCCTATCAGTGGCTCTTGAACTAAGCTGAAATATTCAGATGTCTGCAGGGACACAGATGGAACAAGGGTAGTAGACCTGTTCTTGATCCCTAAGCAGCAGTATGGTGCTCCATTATGTATCCTCTACTTTGGACAAAAATATTGATTTCTGTGGAATTCTTAAGCAATGTTTTATGTTTTGGCACCACCAAGAGCGAATATTGCTTACTGCTACAATACATCTCTAAGCAGAAATAATGGTTTTAATAAATGCTTTCTAGGTAACCCTTGCTCTTAAAAATTGATTGAACTGGCAGTCTCCCCATAAAAGACTATTATTTTCAAACAGGACTCTGCTATTATATTGCAACCTTTAAATTAATACTAATGTCTGACACACTACATTATCTTACCAGATTTACCTTATAAAAAAATCCAGCAAACTGTGAACTGAAACTAGTTATTGTTATTGCTGCCAAAACTTTCAGAGAAGTGATAATTTTAGCTAATTATTAGCTAAAAATGCTTTCTAAGACATCTTTAATGAATAGTTCCATATAATAAGTATAGTAGACTTCAGGAAGTAGGTAAGTAGACTTTACCAGAAGTAGGTAAGCTTTAAAATACCTTCAACTTCCATTGAAATATTAAAAGTAAATCCTTAAAAGGATTAAAAAAAGTCTTCCCACTCCTTCCAGATTGAATTCTGAAGTGGCTGCAATTGAAATACTTTAGAAATATGCTTGATACAATGTGTGATGACTGTCCTTAACGTTACTAGCTTCAAAATGTACTACAAATTGAAATACTAGTCTAAAGAAAACATTTTCAAAAATCTAAGACTAAGCATTTAAATATTGCTAGTATACATTTGCAATAGTGGACTTAGAGAACAGATTAAAGATTAAATATTAGTTTATGGTTCTTTATTCCTTGCTGTTGCCAAAACGAGTATCAACTCCCAGCTATCAAAATTCCAGCTTGCACCCCACAGCTCTGACTGTGCTATCATAGACTTTTAGCTCAAATCAGTGCAGTGCATTCAAAAAGCCAGCATAAAATTATTAAACTTTATTAGAAAGGACATTTAAAATGTAACTTTTTTTCCATTAAGTCTAAGAACCTAAAGGTGAGCAGGTGTTTACGTGGATTATTAGCTGTTCTTTGCATTTGTAAGTCTCAAATTCGTATCTAAAAATCTTTTGTACAGCAGTTCCCAAACTGTGAAATTTCAAAATTTTACATTGTGTACACATCTGAAATTTTCACCGGTAAAAGGAGAGAAGTGGTAAGCTCCTATGTTAGATGTGGCTAGTAGTCTGAAGGTTAGAGCTATGCAGAAAGTTCAGTACAGCAGGGAATGAACAGTAACACAACTGAATTATGTGGGAATAACCTGTACGGATGAATGCTTAATAACTACTACTGATTTACAAACATTTCTATCAACCAGAATAGTAAGGTTTAAGACTAAGGTTTAGATTATTAACTGTAGAATCTGGATATAAAAGTAACAAATCTGCATAAATTCCACTAGTGTACAAAAGATTTAGAAAACTATAAGCTATGTATGTGGTAAAAATAATCATGTACAATAGGTACAATGACCTATTCTTGTGGTGAGTTAGACATTCTCAGCTTCAATTCCTTTATCTATGTATGAAGCATTTAAAAACAAGACGCCTGACCCTGATGTAATCAACCTAGCTTGTTTATCTCACTGGAAATAAACGGAAATCAACAGAGCAGAATTCATGTAATCTTAAGCTCACCACCTATGATAGATCAAATCTTTTGCCCCTGGGGATGCTGATTTGTCTCCTGCTGTGCAGGGAGTATAGGATGACTGGCTCAACTTGGCATCTTGAAGTTAAGTGATATTTATCATATTTTTTATCTTACCAATTCAAGCCATTTAACTGCATTACCTAGCTTTTGGTACTGAAGGGCAAACAATATTTGAACAAAATATTGGAAAATACAACTTTCAGTGTTCCTTGAATCATCCCCATTTTTTTTTTGTCTTTATTTAATTTACCACCTAAAAGCAATATCAAAGAGTACATTTACGAAACAGTGCCTACAAGCCTGGGGTCAAAGAGACATTAATAGAGAATCTGTGGAACGCACAGTGCAATTGACTGATAAGATAAATCTGGAAAAGAAAAACAGTTAAATTCACCTACCTATCTCCCTTGCTGATTTGAATAATTAATTACAGATTAATCCCCTACCTTCAGGTAACTTTGCCATCATTTCAAAAACTTGGTGCGTGTTCTTCCGACAGATATCTACTGGATCATCCAAGAGCTCAGCGAGGGCAGGTATTACTCCCTTTTGTATCAACCCTTGCCTACAAGCATGGGAAGACAGATTTAACTATGCAAAATACAGCTCAAGTATTTACTAGATGCATAATGTTAATTGAATACTCTTATTTACATTGCATGTATCTTTCAAAAAACTTAGAAATTCTGTTTTTATTTCTTACAGAAACTTCTTTATTGCTTCCCACACCATTCAGTAAATTCTGGAATTACACCTACCTGCCGACATTATGCATAGCCATCATACAGAGGATTTCTGTTGTTTTTTGTCGTACAGTACTGTCATGATGCAGCAGCAAAGTCTTCAGGTTCTCCACGAATCCTTTGAGACACAAGAGTTGATTTTAGTATTTCTTACCTTCAGCATTAGTTTAAAAGAGCAACACTTATTTTTACCTCACAATTTAAAGTGCAAGCTATCAGAAATTTCATCTTGTCCTGCAGGTGAAACTCTCAATGTCATACTACAAGTATGACAGAAACTTAAAGACCTACTGTCAAAATGCCATGCCATCAATCCTCAACAATCTTAATATTTGTGGGTAGTTATATACATTTTATTTTAGTAATTGGCTGATTTGACAGCTGGTGAGGGTAGAAGAAAGTTCCTATTGACTTAATTTTGTGTTGGATAATGCTGCAAATGACCTGGGGGTGGGGGGAAGGAGGAGGGCTGCCATTTTTTCTCTGCTCCACCGTAACTTAAAACTTTTTTCCCCTTTATAATTTTTTTTTTCTATTTTATTTAGTCTATCTTAAAATTTAGCTAGACAACAAGAAAACAACAAAAAAGGTTCAGTGATTCTGCACTACTTTTGTATGTAGGGAGTAATATACCCTGTAGTGAGCATCTGATAAATCCTAAAGTGAGTGTACTCTTAAAATAACTCTTGGGTATATGGAATTATAATATACTTTACCTTTTAAGGTAAAACAAGTAAGAGATCAAACCCCCACATTTTTCATGGCAATTTTCTGTCATCAAAGATATTGCAGGAAAAAAAAAAAAAATAGGGCACAAGCATAAAGTGTTCCTCCCCTCAGCCACCACCACCGTGACAAAGCTTCTGATAGCAGACCACTTACCTATTTGTATTGCCTGGTAGACTTTTTCTGGGTCATGGACCAGATCACAGAGTGCCATCAGTGCTCGCTGCTGAGTCAGCAGCTCGGGAGATTGGATCTCCTCGTTGAGTTTAGGAAGGGCCCTCCTTCCAAATGCAATAGGAGCTTTTGTGGGGTCTATATCTGGGGGAAGCTGCTCTGAGGTACGAGTGCTCGCCATCCCTAATTTCCCTGGGAAAGATTCCCCTTCTCTCTAAAAATACTCCAAAATGACCGTATCTGGTGACAGGACAGCTAACAAACCAAAACGTCTGACTGAATGCTGTTCTGACTCCTAAGAGTGCAATTTTAGTACACGGTCGTTGTTAGGTAGCTATGAAAGAGGCTAGAAGGGTTCGTCAGATTAATATTTTTACTTAGGTTGATTTTTTTTCTACTGAATACAGTAGAATAAAAAGGCAATTCGTTAACTTCTGTGTGAAAGGACCGGCGACTGCCCCCTTCCTCGGCGAGGGAACGGGGCCGCTGACAGAAACGCGCTGCCTTGAACACTGAAAACTGCTCAACTACAAAAAAAAAAACAGCTGCACGGTGAAGAAAACAAAACACGACCCTACCTAACAACAGCTTCTCTCTCTTAAGAACAAGCCAAACGTCTAAATAACGAAAGGCCCTCCGTCCCAGACCACATAATTTAAGGCGCCCGCTTCCCCCCTCCACGGCCGCCTCAGCGCCTTCCAATGCCTTTCGCGCCCGCGCTCTGGTTACCACAGCAACCGGCTATTTGCGTACGCCCTGCTCCGTGAATAGACACTACGCAGCTAAGCGCTCCTTTCTCTCTCCTGTTTCCGGCCTTGCGTCTATAGCGTAAATAACGCGTTTTACGGTAGCTGTTGAGAATGAGTGGCGTCAACGGAGTAGTTGGTGAATAGGAAGCTGGGGTCTCTGCTAGCGTGGGACGCGGCGGGCCCCTGAGGGATGGAGAGCGTGAGGGAAGGGGGCGGGCGCTGCTGTGCTGTGGGGTCCCTCCGCACCCGTGTCCTCTGCAGAACGGGGAGGGAGGTTCGTTCCCTGCCCACAGATTATAAAGTATTTTCAATTGACAAAAGTGAAAAAAAAAAAATCAGGTCGAAGAAGAGGCGATGAAGTTAGTGGCAGTGACATAGTAGGCTAGTGACATGAGGTGTGAGGAGGAAGGGCTGTGTAGTAGCTTTGGGCAGCTTTTTTTTCCTAGTCTCTACAGTATGGCACTATAAACATCTAGACTGCGTACCAAGGGTTTCCATTGTAATTAGGTAAGCTCACATAACCGTATTCACTATTTAGCCATATTTTTAGTACTATTCAGTGAAATAGTGTTGTTCAGAGGACGCTACACAGGGAGCATATATTGTAGTGTTTATAGGAGAGCTTTTGATGTGGTCTGCGTTGTCAGCGTGGCCTGACATTAGCAATAAACTGAACAGCTTGTGCTATGAAAGGTTATTTCTCTGCAAATAGAGAAGTTACTTATATTTTTCATTATATTTGAGTTACAATTATCATAATCGAAGTTCTTAAACTAGATTTTACAAAGCCAAAGTCAATCAGATCAGCCGGATTAAAAGAAAACACAGGAATAGATTGTCATTGGGTGATCAACAAAATCCACAGAAGAAAAAGTATGACTAAATTAAAGTATCTTCAGGAAAGGATGCATTTATTTTCTGTATCATTTTAGAGCAGATTATTTAAAGTAGAGTTTATTTTCCTAGACTAGATTTGACTTTTATTAACTAAATATTTTTAAAGGTTTAACATGTTTCAATAGAAGAACGTGAACTTTTCTCAATGTAGAAGGGAGGGGGAAAATCAAAGACTTCTCACGTCGCCCTGCTTTAACTCTGTTCTCATCCTCTTGGTGTGAGTTCTGGCTTATCCCTGACCATAGCTTAGTATATTGATCTTAGTTAGTGGTCATGACATTAGCTGATATTATGCACAGTTTCTGAAGGCTTTCTCAAATCATTTGTCTATTTACAGAATCTGCAGCAGATACTGTTCTGGCACCATTGATGTAAGAAGTGGTATGGTGCCAGGGAGACAGTATATTCCCAGTACTCTTTGGCGACCAAGCTCTGTAAGAAGAGAAAAATCTGGATCACAGTACATATAATTGTCAGTATTTTCAGCACCTTTGTGTTTCTTAAATCATTGGTCTTTTTCATCTAATGGTGTAGTTAACTTGTTGGTTTAGTAATTCAATGTGTGAGAGAAAGATTAAATACACTCACTAAGTGAAAATGGCCTTTCAATTTTAAAATGTTTCTGTTTGATTACCTTAGTCCTTCCTGGACTTTGAATTCACTGAGACTGTTGAATTGATTTTTAAATTTATTTATTTTTATTTTTTTTAGCTTAGTTTGTGAAAGAGCTCTAGTAGACAAACAGTGAGTCATCCTATGTACACGACAGATTTTTACATGCCTAGGATGTGTTGAACCAGAACTAGGAGAAAACAGAGAAAGCAAGTGACAATGTGATGTTCTTATCAGAGGGTTTTCCTTTCTGTTTTCAGAATTATTATTTTAAGAAATTAACATTTTCTTGAAATCATTCAATCTTGCCAAAAGGGCAGGAGCACATCATAAAAAGGATCTAGGTCTGTCTGGTTTTATAGTGTCAAAAGTAGCATGATGGCTGGAGCTACATATATATGGTTAAAATAAATACTGTAATGCTGCCTTCTTTGCTGAATAACTCATCAGCTACAAATCTGGTATTTTGTTTTGTTTGTTTTCAGTATGGTTGAGATCACATGAGTGCCTGAAGGGATCCCTTACCAAAGTAATTCCTTGCAAAAGATGATAAAACATTAATTCTAAATAGTGGACTGGCAACTTTGTTGAGTGTAATTCTTTGTTTATGGTTGTAAAACAACAGGAGTGTTTTGTTGTTGGTGGTGGTTTTTTTAATGTATACTTCACAGTTGTTTTCTTTAATTACTTGTCCACACTGATTTGACCTTTAAAATTTTTAGTGTTCTGCAGGAACAGGAGAGGCTTGTTTTCTGGATGTTAGGATGCCCACGCCTGTTCCAGCATTATCAAAACAGGATTTTAATTTTTTTTTAATGTGAGAGCTTTTATTTTTTCCTGAAGTTTGGAAGCATAAATACTAATGAAACAAACAGCAAAATTGTTTAACATCCTAGATTACAGTCTAGCATACTAAATGCAGTCTAAGGTAATGAGTTGATTAACAATACTTAAGCAATACAAAAGAGTGGTGAGATTTCTTACTTCTTGTTTTTATTGTTTGGTATGTTAGGAACCAAGATTACTAATGACTAGAAGGACATTTATATAATTCCAGATGACTCATTGGTGGCATGTGCATCCTGACTCCAAACCGGAGATGGAATCCAGTTGAAATGCTGAAAAAAAATCTGTTAGGAATTCCTTTATAATTGCTATTATGCTTAATATTAGTAACAGTTCCTTACTCCTTTAGTTCCTTCTCTGCTGGGTTAGTCCTGCTCCTTGTACCCATATATACAACTACCTTAGAAGAAAAGGAATCTGTTAGAATGAAAGGACTGTTGAGTTTACTAAGGAGCACTTTCTGATCTGAGGAATCCGAAGGGCTGCTAAGACCAGTTTGTTCTAAAACAAACTGTGTATAGTTCGGTTACTCTACTCCAACCCCGCCTTCCGATCTGTGAGAGTTGGGGAGAAGGGAGCTGTTGCAAGCCTGTTGCTATGGGCACGCAGCAGCAGGCTGAGCTGGTCGTGTGGCTGGGATCCTGCCGCATCAGCTGCTGCACGGTGAGTCCTCCTTACGCTTTGCTGCATGATGAATATTCTTATTAGGAACATGCTTTTGAATGCCGGTAAGAAATTGGTATTGGTACCTCATTAAGAGTCCCCTCCCCTAACAACCCAAAAGGCTTCATTGTATAACCACCATACGGTGTCTCAGGTGGGTTATCGTCATGCATTTGTGGCTTTTGTATGAACGTTATCTTCCAAGTCAGACTGTCTACTGACGTAGTTCTTTCTGAGGTGATCTTGGATGAAAGTTTCATGCCAAGAAATGTGGCAACTTCATTGTTCCTCCTTTCCTCTTCTGACCTAGTGAAATCAGATATCCCCTCACATTAATAAATGTGCTTTATGCAGAGGAGTTTAAAATAATGATGAGCAGGATTTTTAAATTAAACACTGCAAAATAATTTTGGGACTAAACTGCTAATACTTAAAGTAAACTAATACTTAATTAAGTATACAGTTCTCTGTCCTACTGCAGAATAAGGCAGTGCTTTGTTGTTAGAGAAAACCACTATTCCTTACTACAGCTGTGCACACAGAAGTTGCCCTTTTTACACGAGAATCAATTTTCTTTAACACAAAGTCAAAGAGCTGCCAGTTGTACTGAAAGGAAAGAAAGGTGATGAGTCCGTAAGGACGGTTAATTTTTTTTTATCATGTTTTCCCTGTGTTAAGACAATTTCTAAATACCTTGTTTCTCTTTACATGTTTTCTGTCTGGTAAGATTGAATTGAATTTGGAGGATGAAGTCCAGCCTAAAGCATATGGTTCCCCCAGTGAGTAGGGACAGAATAATCTCCCAGTTTCCTAAGGTAAGCATTCTTTATCCCTGTGCTGGGAGTTTGTAGCACCCCTCACTTTAAACTATATTTCCCTTGTATTTTATTTTAATGTACAGTTCATGCTTTTTGCTAGAGTTGCAGATTTTTAAAGGTTTTCTTTCAGAGAAGAATGTGACCTCGTTTTCCCATTCAGTGCTAATATACTTAATAACCATATTTTCTTCCTCTAACCTCAACAGAAAGTGACTCTTGCAACAGAAGTGTTATCTTAAAATACCTGTTCTTTCAGTCAAACATTAATAATTACCATGGTTAAAAAGTTTCTCCACTGAGAGGAAATGAGAGCCATAGCTGGTAATTAATACTCGAAAAGACTAATTAGATCTATGTGGAGTTTTTGGTTGAAGAATTTGAGGCAATTTTCATTTTCTGTGGGTGCAGGAACCTTAGTCATACTGTAGATCAAATGTGGTGTGGAAACACAGACAGAAAAGATCATTCTTGCCCCCAAAGAGTTTTATATTGAAGTGTAACAGAAGGGTTGAGGACAGGGAAGGACAAAGTATTACCATCCTGATTTTTCCCTTTTTTTTAAAAGGAATTTTTAATAGGAATTAGCATTTTTTCACGCTTGATCTCAGCTGCATATTTTACTTTTAGTTTTATGAAAGCCATCACTGTTGTTTTCCTCATTTTTTACCTGCTAAGCTTAGTTGAAAGCTAGTAATAAAATCAGTGCTTCACACAAGTAAGAGATTTTAAAGACTTTACAGTAAGAATGATTTGCTTGTGGCACGCTCCCACCTGTGTTTTTCTTGTGTGCCTTTGATTACTGGAATAATTTAAGATAGTTATTATTGTAAAGAGTGGTGAACAAATGTATTTGCTGTGGATGTTTAGCTGGGGTTAGGATGCTGACACTCGAAGGTGGTCAAATGAGCTGTTCAAAGGAATTTTTACAAACATACCTGTGGGGCAGCTGTGCTGCCTTCTAGCCCAAGCTATCCCTTTTCTTAATCCATGGTACCTCTGTGTTTGATAAGCTCTTTGAAGTAACCTCCTTTTCTATTTTTACTTGCTGTTTTGACTTGTTGCAAAGTAGACGTCACATAGTTTATCGCAGTCACTGTTCTCTCCTGTCTTCAGTGGTACACACCCGAGGCCTGTCTGCAGTTCAAAGAGCACTTCCATGCGCAGGTCAGAACTGCTTGTCAGCAGAGCGCTGGAACAGTTGGGTAAGTTGGTAAGAAACCAAGTGTGCAATGAAGCACGTATTTTAACCTCTTTATAGCCTCCTTCCTTTATAGGCTTTTCCTTATTCCTCATGTTCCTCACTCCAGTGTGTTTAAAGACAGCTGATCCCATCCCCATGATGGTTCTGTACTGTTTGACAGTGAATGAATAAAGTGCCTCTTCTTTTTATAAGTTTTGAAGTGTTTATAAGTGTTGAGCCTCTGTAAGTCAGCACAAAAAGCAAGTTCTAGAGCAGTTAGGAATAGGGCAGATATACTGACACCAACAGAGAAAACAGGCTACGTATGGAGTGTACCAAATGAGCACTTGTTAAAGGCTTTGGATAGATTTAAACATAGCAGTTTTGTTCCTTGAAGCACATAATCTAGTTTTAATCTTTTAATAGTATACATGCTGAGAAGTTGTCTTTAAATGTTTCCTTAAAACTAGATGTAAATTCTGGAGTAAATAGATTTTT
>CM021779.1:8296267-8416652 GCA_011076525.1 Nettapus auritus
TTTTTTTTTTTTTTTTTTTTTTTTTTTTTTTTTTTTTTGCTTTTCCCTTAAGCTAGTTGATTTTCTTCAGTGTTGTGTCACTAACAGTTAATTAGGCAGAGACATCACCAGGTTAGGGGCCTGTGGCTACCGTATTTGCATTGACTAGCACACAACTGCCTTCCTTTTTCTGAAATATAAGCTGCGTAGCTCACCAGTCAAGATTTAGACTGCTTAGAATCACTAACTTGAAATCACCATCACAGGGAAGCCTGATATAACCAGAGATAGCATTCAACAGAAGATTAATTCCCCTGTAGAAAAAGTGATTTCTTAATACGATAGTACATTAAACCTCTTAAACCATTTTTGTAGCATGTGTGTGGGAGATGTCAATCCAAGTTTCAGTCAACAAATAACGTTACAGTCACTTATCCACCTGTATCTCCTAACAGACACACTACATTTCAATTTTAAGAACGCAGGTTGAGTCACCTCAGGACCATCTGCTGTGTTCTGTGGGAGGACCCAGAACAAAGAGGATTATTTGTATGAAGCGAGCTTCAGATTAATATTGTTCCAGATAGTCAGGAAGTGTATTGGCTCTAGCCTTGGGGTTGTTGTGGTTTTTTGTTTGTTTGTTTTCCCAAGAGACTAGTTTTGCAGTGGGTTATTTTGTTATCAGTAACTTCTTGTTTGTGTACTTAGGACTTGATTCTGTATTATTGAAGTCAATGAGAAACTTGTAATTAATTTTAATGGCAGAAGAGTCTAAACTTCCACTCTTTAAAGGGCTGATAAGGATGTAGATTCTACATGGTCTTGTGTGCAAACTGCCAAGTGTATATACTTGCAAGAGCTTCTGTCCCATAGGAATAGATTTAAGAAACGATATACAGAGTAAGAAATGGACTATTTCTTCTCCAGAGTTTTGTTTTGTGACCTTTTCTTTCTTACCATTTAAGATCCGGCTGCAGCACTGTGGCATTTAGTTAAACTGGAGTTGCAGATGCTTGTATTCATCATTTGCTATTTAAGGATCTAAGTCAGAATTGTTTTAGTGAGAATATTGAAATTGCTACTAAAAGCGTTTAATGTTTTCAAATATTTCTAACAGGCTGAAAATATCCAAAGTGGTTGTGGTAGGAGACCTGTATGTTGGGAAAACTAGCCTCATAAACAGGTACAGTATATCTCAGCAAATGGTTTGCAGCTTTTCTTTCACAAGTTCAAAGTGTGTCACTTGTAGCAGTAAAGCTTTCAGTTTTGTGAATTGAATATGTATCCAGTCAAATATAATACAATGTAGTATTTGCCAGATGCTAAAAGTAGCTCTTGTGCATTTTGTGTCCAAGTCCATTGAACAGGGCACTGAATTTCTATAGTTTGTGATCACCATGAGAGCTTTCTGTTTATCTTTACATTTTCAATTATTTCTTCCGTGTTTCTAAGTGAATTTGGTAAGTTTTTAATCTTATCGGTTAATCACATGTTCCTTTTGTATTTACGACCCAAAACATTACCTTCTTTTTGGTAATTAGTTTCTCAGTGCTTTTATATATGCTTCTGCAATATATAGCCACTCCACGGTTAGTCAATGCTTTTCTATATAATTTATCCTAGACAGTGTTAGTTTTGCAGCTATTTGTAGTATTTCTTCCTTTCATCCTTTTTTTTTCTTCATTGCAGATTTTGTAAAGATAACTTTGACCGAGATTACAAGGCGACCATTGGAGTGGATTTTGAAATTGAACGCTTTGAAATAGTAGGAATACCATATAATCTCCAGATGTAAGTTGAAACGTTGTGGTTAAGTATCACATAGAGTACAGTCTAGGTGGAGTTTGAATTGCTGCAGGCTCTAATGGATAAAGATTTTTTTTAAAAAAAAACCCATTGCATAATATGATCTGAAAAACAGGTTCTCTACCTGCACTTGCAGTTTAAGTTAATAAACAAATAAATACATATATAATTCTGTATTGCATCTCTCAGCCCTAAAAATGTTAACATTTTGTCAATGAAAATTAATTTTGGGTGTCTTGCTCCATTTAAGTACAGTTCTGCCTTTTTTACTCGAGATTCTTGGAAGAGAAGCAGAAGCTCTTGTAACAAACTTAGTCAAGTGCTATTGTTGTTCCATTCTGTCTTTTGGGTTTAGTGTGTGTTATGATCATAGAACTTGACTTTACCGGGAGGGTTTATTCCTGCAGCGATTTAAATCAACTATAATGTGTCCAGTGGCTTCACTGTCTCCTAATTGCAAAATAAGTGGTTTTCCTTAAAACGTAGAAGGCTCAAGTGAGTTCAAAATCTTTCTGATTTTCACCTTTGTTTATCAGCCTATTGGGAATCCTGGCCTTCTCTTACCTGCTTTGGTTCTGCTTAAGGACATCCTTTGGTATTTTAAGCATCTAACTATATTTTTTTCTGGAAAGAATGTTACTGAATCTATGCTGTAGTGTGATGTAGAGCAGAAATAAGATGCTTTGTGTGAAGTATTTTAGTGCATGAATCTTAAAACCTTTTTGCTTGGTAACACATTTTCTCTGAAATGTCAGTGCCTCAAGATGCAAATAGATTGCTAGAGGGATTTATTGAAAAGCAATCAATTTCCCACTGATTTCAGTGCCACTGTATTTTCGAAAATTCTGTCAGGCACTGTCTTCTACAAAGACAGGCAGAGAAAGCTGGGGTTGTTCAGCCTGGAGAAGAGAAGGCTTCAGGGAGGCCTTATAGCGGCCTTCCAGTATGTACAGGGGGCTGCAGGAAAGCTGGGGAGGGACTCTGTCAGGAAGCGTGATGATATGATAAAGGGTAATGGTTTAAAACTAAAAGAGGGTAAATTTAGATTAGGTATTAAGAAGAAATTCTTCACTCAGAGGGTGGTGAGGCACTGGAACAGGTTGCCCAGACAAGTTGTGGATGCCTCATCCCTGGAAGTGCTCAAGGCCAGGTTGGACGGGGCCCTGGGCAACTTGGTGTGGGAGGCGTCCCTGCCCACGGCAGCGGTGCTGGAACTAGATACTTTGCAACCTAATCCATTCTATGATTTTTGGAACTTGGATGCCTTTAAAAATCTACAGTGAAACATCAGTACTTTGTCAGCTGAAGCAAGAAGGTTCATAGGCTACTAAACCGAAGGTTGCCTTATCTACAGGTTCTTCAGTGGCTGGGTAGAGCATTTCCATATGATAAGCACTGGTGCCCCCTCTAGCTGAGAGGTTTTCACACATGCTAAATTTGCAACTACCAATGACTGGTAGTGAGTGCTATGCTATAACCCAAACGTCTGTAGTACTGGTAGTAGCTGGGAGAAGTGCATACCATCTTTGTTATTAAGAAGCCCTTCTGTCTGTCCTTCTTTCCTTTTCTTTTTTTTTTTTTTTAATTCTTTGATGGTGTCATTAACGGAAAGGTATCATATCATAAGTTACAAGATTCTAGTGTGGGTTAATATGTAATTTAGCTAGTATTAACTCAGAAAATAGAGTTTGAAAATTAGATTGGCCTAAAAATACATAGAAATGACATAGATGAAGAAATGATGCTTTAATAAAAGTTTGTTTGTTTGTTTACCATGCAAAATATAAATATTTGAATTGTGTTTCAAAGAACTGTCTCCAAAATGACCAGTTAGGAAACAAAATAAAAATTTAAATAAATAAGGATAAAACCAGAGTTAAAATGACTTAATTAAATGATAGGCCTTTACTGTATTTCTATCAATAGTTAATGAATAACATGTTCCAGATGGCAACAATTCTCTGGTATCACATTCTTCTCCAACTTGTACCAGTCTGCTGCTTCATTAGCATGTTTACTCAGGTTGTGCTAGGTTTCATTAACCTGGAGTTTCTTTTTTTCCCCATTGCACAGATGGGACACAGCAGGTCAGGAAAAGTTCAAGTGCATTGCATCTGCTTACTACCGAGGAGCAGAGGGTGAGAACAATATTAATCTGACCCTGGCTGTGACAGGATATTGTACTTTATACAGACACATATACATACACCCATATGTGCTCCTTGGAAAGGTACCTGTAGATACAGTATGATGGAATGGGCTCTCCATTACTGGGGAGAGGAAGAGACTGAAAACCTCATGAATAGATTACTTGTCACACCTGCAAGCTCTGAATGTTATGATGATAAAGTAATAAAAAATGGCAACTGTGTCTAGAGGGGAAATAATTTTATTTTTTGGTCAAACTTTTGCTAGACTGAGAAGTGTGTACCTCTAGTATTCCCATAAGAGGCTTTTTTTTTTTTCTCAGGAATTAAAGGGGTCCTAAAATAAAAGGAGTATTTGATCATTACCTGTAGTCTGCAGACTATAGCACTAGTAAAGTTGAAGACTGAGGATGGCAGTCTTAGTGGGTGCTAGAGAAGGAAGGGGAGTAAACAAATCAGTAGTCTCCCACCTCCTCTATGTTAAACCTACTGTTGCACTTTGTATGTAAGCATTCCTTCTGTTTCACAAGTTGAGTCGAATTGGAGCGACTTCTGATACACTTTTTAACTTAATTACTTTTTTCTTTTTTTACAGTTATAATAACAGTGTTTGATCTGGCTGATATCCAGACTTTGGATCACACCAAGTAGGTTTCTGTATTTTGACTTAGCCTTTACAGCTTTCACAGGGGGTTTAATTGCTTTCTATGGCCTGTAGTTGCTGAGCACTTGTAGGATTACGAGTGTGTTTTCTGTTGAGCTATGAAATGAATGGTGATAGGCATGCTTTTAGAATAGTTCTGAGAAAAATGCTAAGCACAAATTTGAGCTTCATCTTTGATTTGCTTTGTAGTCAGTGGAGAGAAAAAGGCACTTCAGTAAGAGCTGGATCCTTCCAAAACTAGACACACAGGAAGAGATGAAGTACATCTCAAAAGCATCCTTTTTTTCTCCATTTCTTATAAACAGAGTAACAGGTTTGAATCTAATGAAATCAATGTGATGCATCTCATGCATAAAGTCTCAAGAGTCTCAATATTATTTTCTTTCTCTAGTTTCTGTAGTGATTCTGTTGTAACAGAACAGTTCAGTTGGAAGGGACCTTCAAAGGTCATCTAGTCCAACAGCCTGATCACTTTAGGGCTAATCAACAGTTAAAGTATATTATTGACAGCTTTATCCAAATGCCTCTTCAACACTGACAGGAATGGGCCATCAACCACCCCTCTAGGAAGCTTGTTCCAATGTTTGACTGCTCTCACAGTAAAGAATTTTTTTTCCTGACATCCCGTCTGAACCTCCCTGGCACAGCTGTGCACCGTCCCATATGTCTGTCAAAAAAAAATAATCCCCCAAAACAAAACTCAAGGTGTATATATAGGTATAGCTAAATTTGCTAGTTCAAGTACTTGAAATGTTTTGGCTATAGCAGCACGCTAACTGATGTGAGCAAACTTGCTCTGCTTTTAGTGCAGGCTGCAAAACCCAGTGTGGATCTGTGATCCACACCAGACTCGGAGCTTATATATTTCTAACATACTGTTATGACTGTAAGGCACGTATGTGTTTCTCTACAATCTGTACTCACTCTTATTTGAATGTGTATTAGAGTATTTCCTTAGAGTACTGCTGTGGTATTTAACTCATTTACATAGGACTTTGTAAAATTATATATATGTTAGTGTCTCTGCTTGGTGGGAAATAATTGAAACCTGTGAACCTGATTTCCACCCCACACACACTCTATTCCCTCCTTGACTTGTGTTGGATGACTCAAGAGGAACTTGATTGCCAGAGTAACAAAAATATAAAAGCTTATGAGACAAGAGTCATGCAGCCTTCATAGGGACGTATTTTGTAATCTTGCTGAATAGATTATTTCACTCTTCTTTATTCATTTCTTACCTGATCTGCTGTATTGTTCATATTTTTAACTCTGCTTCTTGTTTTTTTTATTCCTTATCTCTATCTAAACTCTGCCCCTCTCCCCTTATACTGAAAAATATTATCTCTGGGTGTTAATATTATTGCTGAATTTGCACTCTACACTTGTAGAGTTACAGTATGTTTGAACTTCTCATTAGTGGAAGGCATATATTCAAAGGCGCGGGAATAGCTCCTGTTCCCTTCCTGTCTAAAAAAAGAGGCTTTTGACACCCTCACAGAAGTTCATCCTCTTGCTTTTTTTTTTGTGACCCTATTATCTACCTCTGATACTCCATACTTCCTGTGACTGACTCTCTCATCTCTTTTCTGCATTTCAGACAGTGGCTGGAAGATGCTTTGAGAGAGAATGAGCCAGATTCCAGCTTCGTATTTCTGGTTGGAACAAAAAAGGATTTGGTGGTAAGCAAATAGCAAGATACTGATATGATTGATCACGGAAAACAAATGAGAGGGAAAATGGTATTAAAATAACATGCAAGAAAGCAAAATTTGTTAAAGGGGGAAAGAAATTGTAGTCTTAGAACAGGAGGAAGAGATAAGAAAGAGGGGGAAAAGAGTATTAAAAAAAGGGATGGGGAAAAGCTCATGTATTTGAGTATAGTAAAAATAAGAGTAGAAAAAAGGGGTCCAAGACAGAAGCAAGAAGGATTAAATGGAAAGAACTGTATTTATTATTTGGTCCTGTAACTGTTCTGCTGAGAAAGACAGTACCAAGAATTTGAAGATCAATAACTGGGCGGTTTTCTTTACAGCTCTCTGCTGTACAGTATAGTTAGATACAGTGGTCAACCTTCTTGTTGTTTTATTTCAATGCAGTAGAAGGTGAACAGAGTCTTCCTTTTTAAAAGCAATACTAAGTAATTTCTTTTCAAGTATTAGAACCTTAGTTCATAGTGCATGATTACACAAGTTACAACGCAAAGACAGAAAGGCCACAGTGAAAACTGTCCGCCTCACAGGATAGGTGCTATCAGTACCTCTGTATCATTACTAGCACAGATATACTTATCTTAAAGATATTTCTTGGTGTTTACTCAGTCAGATGCTGTGTGTGAAAGGACAGAGATAGATGCTATCCGCTTTGCCAATGAGATGCAGGCAGAATACTGGTCAGTTTCAGCCAAAACAGGTAAGTTACTGCAAAGGATATAAGAATAAAGTAGCCACAGAGGCTAGTGTTAAAGAAGGAGGAAGTTAAAGTTCCTTATTTCAATACAGTTTATTTATTTATTGTGTTGCATTTTGTTGCTATTAGAAACTTCAGATTTATTAATGGTTGATTTTATTTGAGCATCTGTATGCGTCCCTATATTGTCCTGTTTATAGAAGGGACTACTTAGGTTGCTGTGCAATCTCTAAGCATGCTTAATTCATGGATAGTTACATAAACACGTGTGTGTGCACTGCTAGATACATTAGGAATCAAGCAATTATGCCACAAACTGGATTCTCCTTGTCACTGATGAAAAAAAAAAAAAAAAGGTATGGTAGAGCATACAGTATTCCGAGGTGGAAAAAAATGAGACATTCTGTCTGCAGCGATCAGAGAGAGACTGTTGGAAATGCCTGATCCTTCCCAGTATTGAACGGTGGTGTATTCACTGATATGCTTGTTCATGTTTGATCATGGGCTGATGTGCAGTTGCAAAAATATATTGTTTTTGTTCTGTTTCCTAGGGGAAAATGTCAATGAGTTCTTTTCCCGAGTTGCTGCCTTGGCCTTTGAACAGTCCATGATAAAGGAGCTGGAGAAGACCGTGGAGCACGTGACTCAAATTGGGACAGGAAACCTCATCAGTATGTTAAATTTTGCTTCTTGTATGTATTTTCCACACTTACGCTCTCAAGGACTGGGGAGATTTTTTTTGACATCAAAGCCTGTCTCACAGAGCTGCAAGCATATTAACTTCAGTGTCTTCCTGAGTTCTGGCATGTAGGAATGACTTGGGATGCATCCAGCTTTTGTTACCCGTAACACTGGATGATATCATTTCTTGTGAATTGATTTTTATAACTTCTTGGTTTCTACAGAACTGGAAAAGAACCTGATGAAAATCCCAGAAGGCAACACTCAAGCCAGCCCAAGTTGCTGCTAACTGTCAACTGCTTCTACAAGTGCCACACTTCTCCGTAGTCCTGCATAGAGCACCTGCAACAACAAAAGCTCTCAAATCAGAAGTAAAATGTTGTATTTTTGGAAATGAGAGAGGAAAATCTTATCCAAGATTTCTTTCTGAGCGTTCTCTTACTGCTGTAGGTTCACTTGTACGGAACCATTGTTACATAAACTTTTCTCTCTGTAGTGGAAACATGACATGATTGTCTTAATGCAAGAAGATGTTGCCAGCACCATGTGCTCACCTGTCTGCTAGAAAAACTTGTAGTCAAATGTTAGGTAACTTTAGTGTGTTAGGTTTTGATAATTCTCTAGCAATCTTGAGTACTTAAGTTGCATTCTCATGGGAGCAGAAAACAAATGGCAGTTCAGAATAAAGGCTGTTATCCATCTTTTTAACTTCTAAAAACATTATTAGATCATAGTATAATGTTACTCTGACTTGCTTTTATGTATTCCAAATGTATTAAAACAGTTGCAAAAGTTTTTGTAATAAGGAACAGGAATGGAAGTACAAAAAAACAGGCTGCGTATTTCCTATTGTGATTTCTCCATCCAGGAAAAATCTGCACTTTTCTCTTTTCCACTTGAGAATCAGAGCCCAGTTATTTCAATATTTCCAAGCCTGGGAGAAGTCCAGATAGGAGCTTTGTTGTTTTATCCCAGCTGCCTAATATTTTGAAAGTGCTACCAGATAATGCTATAGTTTTCCACTCTCTTGAATAAAAAAGAACGGATTGTGTAAGAGTGCATGGCAGAGAAAAAATAGAGTTCATGTATTCCATCTTCCAAAGAGGATGCAGAATTCTTTTCTACATTGATCTTCTTGAATATTGTCTACACTACGGTTCTATTATGTTGCTAAGAATAATTATTGGCATTTTATTCTAATTGTTTGTTTTTTTGTTTGTAGTAATGTAAGATGATTCTGGAACCATATGCAGTCTCAGTCATGATCTTGTTCATCCCTGTCTGTGGTAGGAACTCTGAGCTGGTAAGGTTAGACGCTGCTGCTAAACTTGTAGTCACTCTTTCTGCTTTTACTGGACAAGATAATTTGATCACGTTATGTTGGGAGCAATTTGCTCCATTTCATACTGGAAGCTGGAATAGTAGAGAAATAGTTATTGCCATTTTGTGAAGTTTTTAAAGTACGTGTGGGTTTAGAGGGGTGGGAAAAGATGTTCTCCCAAGAAGACACATGCTTGATAAGCTCTTGATAAGTACTTGCTGTATGAAGACGTTGTTACTGAATGCTTACTGTAGAACCTGCTCTCTAGACATCCTACTGTTACTTGATGTGCTGGCTGAATCAAAAATTAGTTATTTAGAAATTGCAATCATTGTCTAATAGAGAGAGATTAACTCTGGGCACCACTTAATTTTACTATGTAAGTAAAGCAGCTTTAGATAGCTCTTCTGCTCTTTGGGCAGCAGTGACTGATGCCAAAAGATTCTGCTGTTTTAAAAGTCATTCCTCCTGACAAATGACATTGCCAGGAATTTGAATGAAAAATAACATTGTCTGAAATTAATGTAATAAATATTTGCTCCGTATATATGAAACTGTGTTAGTATGCTTGACTTTGGTAATTAGGTTTCAACTGCAGAAGTAGAAAATAAGTTAAAAGGATAAATAAAAAATCCTATAAAAGTTATAGGGAAATGAAATAAATGCATCTCGCTAAACAGAAAGACTGCTTCTCTAGAAAACTCTTTATCACGTGCTTATCACTTCATAATTCTAAGATTCAAATCCAGCATTACATGCTATACTGGCATAAGAAAGAGTGAAATAGTTTTTTTGTAATGCTCTAAATTTCTTAACTGCAACTGCTTTGAATTTGGAGAGACAGAAGAAAACCTGTGGACAATTCCAAGTTACAGTTTCAGAAGATGTTCATTCAATTATTACAAAAACGACAGTATCTGAAAAACTGAGAAAATAAATATTTGTTAATGAATATACATACCAACTAGACTCTCAGCAATTTTTACCCCCCAGATTGTTTCCTAAGAAATAGGAAAAAGTGGAAGAAAAAATGGCTTAAAGAGCCTTTACTTTTATTAAAAGTAAATTACTTTTATACTTCTATGACTTATGATATGAACTAGAGGAGCTTCAAAGAATATAATGAATAGAGATCTGGGAACTCTCCCTCTCTCTCTCGTTTTCATCAGACAATCTCCTATTTGGCAATTGTACTGATTCTGTTGGCAAAGACACAAATGTAGCATTTGGTAGAGAAGGTGAATATGTGGGGGTATGTAAGGAGCTATTTATCCGAATGTGTGATATTTTGACCTTCTGATGTTCTGTGTATTTCGTCTCGCAAACCTCTTTCACAAGCTGATGCACATGTACTCTGCTTGTACCGTGCTTTCCACTGAGTGGGCAGTGTAGCCATGATCTTTGTGTTCACTGAGTTTGAATGAGAGTAGAAAAAGATAGTTCATTCTACTGCAGTGCATTATGTATGTATATGAAACATCTTGCATTTGTATAATGTTTTTCAGAAGCAATTTTAGAAGCAGAGTGGAGCCACATAACCACAGCTGTGTACTGTGCTGTGGATGAGTACTGCTGTCCTCAGGTTATGATAGATAAGTAGAAACTCATGGAAGTAGTATTTGTGACTTTTTAAAAAATTAGTCCTCTATTTTCATATGGAAAACTTTCTCTGAAGTAATTTGAAACTCACAATTTTGTTTTTCTTTCATCCAGTTATTCTCAGTTCATTTCTTTATTAAAGACTTTATTGTATGAGTAAATGATTCATAAACTAATTATTATTCTAGAACTGGGTTTCAAAGTTTTGTTTGCTGCTTATGATGAATAAGCCTGAGCTTCAGACCAAATTTTGCTTTCATATATATTTCTTGGACATAAGCAGGTGTCTTGTCATGCACTTTGTACATGCCTTGAGCATGTCAGAGAAGAAAACTTGAACACACACTACTAGATAGTGGTGTTCTGAGGACAATAATGTACCTGTAGGTGGGCAAGTTCACCGTTGCTGCGGCACTACTCCGTTAGCTGAGAATTGCCTATACCCACAGCGCATTCTGGAAGTTTCACGTGGTTGTTACTGAGCAGACAAACCACTCTGGTTCCTTCCTGGAGGCATTGATAATGGTCCTGGAGGCCAAAAGGGAGGTTTTAGGATGGCATGCCTTGTCTTCTTGTCTCGGCTAGGTGCTAGGTTTTGGTGCAGTCACGGTGTCAGTGTCTGCAGCTGCAAAAGTAATCAGAAATAAATCAAAGGGGAAAAAAATAACAACAAAAAAATCAGGTTATGTTTTTCTCAATAAATAAATAAATAAATAAATCTCCCAAGAGTTTCTTTTGTTGCTGCCTGCAATTCTTGTACAAAATCAGAGGTGTAATTTCTTCAGCAATGCAATCATGTTGCTTGGAAAATCAGCTGAGACTGTTTTTCTAATGATTCAGTGCATTGCTTGATGTCATTATTGGTTTTTATCGTCTGTAGTTCCAAAAACTTTATGCAAAACTGTCAGTCAGTAACTATCCCCTGGCAGTGGTCTGACTCCATCCAATCTATGACAGATGCTTTGAGACTTTTTTCTTTTAAGTCCCAGTGAGACTTCCCCTGCAAAGAACTCGGTATTAATAATTGATAATCTAAAATGAATCTTAGATCATATTAGCACAAAGGAAAGCTAACTTTAGTGGGAAAATAAACATCAGTTTATTTATTTATTTATTTAGTGGGAAAGTATTATTTATTTATTATTATTAAATAATAAATATTATTATTATTATAAATAATATTATTTTATAATTATTTATATAAATAATATTATTTATTTATTTATTTAGTGGGAAAATAAACATCAGTTTGCAAGTTCTTAAATGTTCCTATCTGGTCTATGTTGTATTCTATGCATGTTATTCCATTCTATCAGCAACTTCATTTGTTTTGAAGAAGCCTTAATATGTCAGAACAATAACAATGTCAGAACAACTGCATTAATTCTAAACACAAGCAGGCTAAAACATAATTTTATACCAGTTGAAAACTTCATAGTGATCATGGCACCAGCTTCCTTGTGGAAATTTGGAGGTAAGATGTTGGATAACTTGAAATTCAGAGAGAGTCGGAAGAAAAATTAAATAACAGGTGTAATAATCTCCCCAAAGATGTACTAGTGTTACGCTGTTTCTTGTCTTAATAAGTATAAGCTAAATGTTTAATGAGCTTCTGTTTAAATAAGCATGCATATCTCTTTGAGGGAAAAACTGATAATGGATCAAAAGCCATTCAAGAAATGCCATTCAAGAAAAGCCATTCACCTGGCAGGCAAACTTCATTTTTATGGTAAAACACCCTTTCACTTTAATCTTTAGTGGTGTTATTCCTGCCATTTGAGTAATTATTTGACACTTACGGTGTTATTCTTTATATTGTTATAGGTCATGTGATTCATACCTTTCCTGTTGGTTCTCAGCTCAGGCTCATCTCACTGAGGTACAACCAGAGTTCATTCTTCATGAGTAGATGTCATATTCTGTGTCTTCTCAGGTTTTCATCAATAGTCAGAAGTTTTTCTGGGGAGTATAACAAAGCTTACCAGTGTGCAAATGCTATAAACTTCTTGCTGTATCACTCTGCTGTAAAACTCTGCTTATGTGCCTTTTTTTTTTTTTTCTTACAAAACTCCTGATTCTCCCATGTGGGATCGTGATAAAGGAAGTTCATCACCTGGAGCTCCGATTTTAAGGCTAAGCAGACAAGCTCTCCTTCCCCACAGGAGGGAGCTCCGTGGCCACTTCAGTTCCAGTTCTGTTCGAACTGGCAAGAACTGGCAGTCTCCTATGGGCCAGCAGAGGGCGTGAGCTGGATGGGCTGGCTGTTCAGCCCCCTTGTCACAGCGTGCTGTGTCACCAATCCCAGATACATGTCTGCTTCCGGAGCCCTAATGAAATTTTGTAGCCTGATAAAACTATACTCAGTCAAATATAGAAAGTATCAGCAAAAATTCAGAGACCCCTTCAATGGCCAGCGGAACTTCTGATGCTGTAGTACCTCAATGAATACAGAGGCTGCAGCTGTTTAATAGTGTTCCCCAAAAGTTAAACGTGCATACAGGAGTCCCTCCTCTGACTCATCAGAATTCTTGCTGCCTCTGGAAAAGTGAGCCCAGTGAGTGTGAGAAAACACTCTAGGAATAATAAAACAAACCAATAGCAACAACAAACTGTGAACAAATAGGAAAAACAAATTCATAACATATCCTTACCGTGGAATATATCTGTCATTATTTTAACCATGCTAGTAACATCCTAAATGTCATATTACTAGAAATATGTTGTGTGTCATAATGTCGTTGTTCAAACCAGCATGACGGCAAACAGTATCAATGGTGAAAAGCCAATTTCTTTCTGTGAAAGATGGAAATTCCCTGGAAGGCTTTTATAGATGTTTACTAAGTATACAGATTTCATTATGATTTTGATTATAATCTGTTTTCCACATAGATCAGCCAGAGTGTTAGAAGCTGAGGAAACAAGTGCAGGAAAAGAGGTTAAAGCCAGGAAATGAACAGCAAGGGAGATGAACTATGCAAAGCTGAATGCATGATTAGCCGTTTGTGATGTCTGGAAATATTTGATATGTCATATCAAAAAGCGTGAAGAGGAAAATGGTTTAGTGGATTATGAAACATTGCATATTTTGAAGGTAAGAGAACCGCTCCTGTGGACTTGTGCTTTTCATGCTTAAGGAGCTGTATTAGTTATTGCTGGGGCTATATTCCACAATCTTTTCTCATAAAATGCATGAGAAAAGGTATTCCTCCCTTTGGGGATTTGTTCCACCTCTCGCATGAAAGAAGCAGGCTTCTGAGGGATGTGAGGTGTACAATATCTCGCTTTCCCCATCATTCAGACAGGAAAACTGCAATTTCAGGTGTATCCATTACCCCTTTTTCAGAGGTTGAATTAGTATGTGTAAAGGGTACAGGGCCTAAACCCAGCTGTGTACCCCCATTTCAGGTGGAGTGAGAGCCAGCAGCCAGCCCCTGGTCAGCTTGTTTGCCCCCTTTCACCCAGAGCTGGAGCGGGGCTCCTGCTTGTTCTGCCTAGGCTAACATACAGGACAAAAGCACAACTAATCTCTGAACAAAGCAGACTTTATTACCAATATCACAGCGCTTTCCGAGCACCAGCTGGGCACTGATAACGCAGCAAGGACTGAATGAATGACGAGCCTGCTACTACCCAGCACCTAGGTTTGAGGTGAATCACAGAATCATTAAGGCTGGAAACGACCTCCGAGGTCCAACCATCACCAAACCCAGTCCAGCCTCTCCTGGAACACCCCCAAAACCCTCAGCCCGGCCTGAAGGGTGCAGCTGGGAGCTCAGGAGGGCCAGAGCACCCTCTCCGTGCTCACCCCTCGCCTCCTCCCTCGTGCCCCCGCTTCGCACACCGCTGCCTTTGTCTCGGCGCCAGCCTCCGCCGGGCCGGGCCTCCGAAGGCATCGGGGGCCCGGGCTGCCCCTTTAAGAGGCCCCCAGCGCCGTGTCAGCCGGGCTCCTGCCCTGCCTCCCTCCTTCCATCCTTCCCTGCCTCCTTCCCTCCCTCCCTGCCTCCCTCCTTCCCTCCCCTTCCGCAGCGCCGCGGCTCGGGGCGCCGCCGGAGCCGGGCCGCGATGGGCAGCCTCGGGCAGCCTGCGGAGCCTCGCCGCCAGCCTCCGCCTCCAGAGCCGCGCCGGGGAGGCTGCCGCGGGGCCGCGGGGCGCTCCGGCACCGCCGGGTAGCGGCCGGGCTCGCCGCCCTGCGCCCGGAGGCCAGCACAATAGCCGGGAGGAGGAGGAGACAGGGAAAGGGGCAGGGGGAAAGGAGGAGAGAGAAAGAGAAAGCACAACACGGGGGCTGGCCGGGGGAGGACGGAGCGGAGGGCTGCCGAGAGCGGCCGCACCGAGCGGCGGGGCCGGGACGGCGGCGGCAGGAGGTGGGTGGGTGGGGGGCGATATTGACCTTCTCTCCCCCGCCCCGAGCCTGCTCCTTTGTCCACCTCCCCTTTGAAGTGCTTCGGAATCGCCGGGGTGGGAGCGTTGTTGTTCGCTAGCAAAAGATCGGGCATGACGGGGGGAGAGTAGCGAGCACGGGGGCTGGGGCTGGCGAGAGGCGGAGGAGGCGAGGAGCAGAGATTGTTCCGAGGATTGCCGTTCGCCTCCCAGTTCCTCTGCATGGACCGTGAAAGAGACGCGTTGAGTTGACCCTGCCGGAGCTGTTTCTGCTTCTACATGTGAGATCCGGTTGCTTTATTCTCTCCGGCTATCTCTCTCCGGCTGCCCTCCCTTATTCTCCACTTATTTACTCCTGTATGCAAAATGGTGGACCCTGTGGGGTTTGTGGAGGCTTGGAAAGCACAATTTGCAGACTCTGAGCCTCCTAAGATGGAGCTGAAATCGGTGGGAGATATTGAACAGGAGCTGGAGATGTGCAAAGCGTCTATCCGGAGACTGGAGATGGAGGTCAACAAGGAGAGGTTCCGCATGATTTACCTGCAGACTCTTCTGGCAAAGGAGAAAAAAAGCTATGATAGACAGAGATGGGGGTTTAAACGTGTTTCTCAGTTGCCTGAAGGGGGTGCAGAGCAGCAGATCCAGGACCTGCATCATCACCAGTCTGCTGACCAAGATGAATATGAAAAAAGCAAGTCACACCACGGGGAGGAAAAGTTCAAACCCAGGATACCTTCTCTGCGGAAGCTGTCTACCCAGAGCGACGGGTCAGACCTGTCGCCTTTGGACAGTCCCCATCACGGGGAGGGAGAGCAGGACAGGTGTAAGTACTATGGCGAAGAGAAACTGAAGAGAGTAGTAGAAGATTCGGAGACTCGCTGTGATACAGATGGATCTCCTTCAAAACACAGATCGGCTTCCACTCGCAGGCTAGCGGGATCTGCTGAGAAGGAGGGATCGTTTGAACCTATTTCTAAGGACAGAGGGAACAGCACCAGTGTGGCAGCCCTAAGGTCTAACTTTGAGAGGATTAAAAAGGGGAATTCGCATCATTCTGGAGATAACAAGGATGTTGTTGAAAAGCCCTTCTATGTGAACATGGAGTATCATCACGAGAAGGGTCTAGTGAAGGTCAACGATAAAGACGTTTCTGATAAAATAAGCTCTCTTGGTAGCCAAGCCATGCAAATGGAACGCAAAAAGTCCTTACACTCCCTTCCTTCTACCGTGGTACCCAGCTTCAATGAATTCCAGAGGCCTGCTTACAGGGGAAGGTCCTCAGAGAGCAGTTTTGGCTATGATGGAGAATACGAAGATGCTGAACTGAACCCCAGGTTTCTCAAAGATAATCTGATCAATGCCAATGGCAGCAACCGCTCGCCTTGGCAGCCCATGGACTTTCAGCCCTATCAAAGTATCTACGTTGGTGGAATGATGGGGGAGGCAGAAGGGAAAGGACCTATCCTGAGAAATCAGAGTACGACTGACCAGGAAAAACACCTCACTTGGCCCAGGAGATCTTATTCCCCGAGGAGTTTTGAAGATATTGGAGGAGGATATACTCCTGATTGTAGCTCTAATGAGAACCTTACCTCCAGCGAGGAAGACTTCTCGTCAGGGCAGTCCAGCCACGTCTCCCCCAGCCCCACCACGTACCGCATGTATCGGGATAAAAGTCGTTCTCCCTCCCAGAACTCTCAGCAGTCCTTTGACAGCAGCAGTCCACCGACCCCTCAGTCTCAAAAACGGCACCGGCAGCAGCAGGTCGTAGTGTCTGAGGCTACTATTGTGGGCGTACGAAAAACAGGGCAGATCTGGCCAAGTGACGGAGATTTGCCTTCTGGGAGATGTCACCAGGACAGCTGCTTCCACGGGGATGCAGGTGTGTACCAGATTTTTTTTTTTTTAATATACAGAGCAGGAAGTGGCATCATGGAAATGAATGGGAGAGATTTTTCTAGGTTACCCTGGGTGAATCACCCAAAGGGGGCAAGTGTTTAATGTGGAAAGTCTGTTTACCTTGTAGTTGTCGTGTTCTAGGAAGCTCCTGCAGAAGTATACCTCAGACTGCATTCTAGAAATACAGCTTGGATTCCCAAAAGGGTCGGTTCAGGCTTCTCTTGAGAGGATCAGCCGAGTCCCATGTTAATCAATTCTCAAAGTTTCAGTGTCAACACTGACGTAAATAGGGGCCAGAACTTCTCAGGGGTTGAAAAGCGATCATTCCTTCCCTCTTATTCTTGCATTGAGCGGTTAAACCCTCCCTCAGAGGTGATAGCATGGCAACATGCTCCAACCTGACGGTTTTGCTGGAGTTTTACCAGAAATGATGCTCTTCCCACAGTCTTGTTTTTTTTCCTGCCAGTATTAATTGGATTGCTAGTTTCTCATTCTGTTTTGTGTCATCCTTCAATTATAGCTGATTGGAGGTGATGATTGTGCAACCCTGTTGAAGCTTTCTGCTATCACTAAGTGAGGGAATAACTCTGAGTATCAGGAAGCCCCGAGGGAGAGCTCGTAATTTAATTTTATCAGAATCAAAATTTTTTGTTTGGGGAAGAATGGGCCATGTTTGAACTCAGTCTTGTGCGAGTTATTCAGGCACGCAGATGTCTGTGTGGAATTGCAGTGAATTTACAGCTGGTGGAAGAGGTGAACTGTGCTTATTCAGGTAGACTTACTGAATATATGTGGACATCTGAATCTGTTTAGCAAGGCGAGCTACGTACTGCAGACGATTTCTTGTATTAACACCACCACTAGCCTTCTGTGCAGTAAATGAAAAGTGATCAAATCCAGGAATGAAAAAGCAGTATGGGTGTTTTGATAGACTTTCATTCTAAATCTGTGAGTTATCCTGTGTTCTTTTTTTCCTTTTCCTTTGAATATGTCGATTTAATAAGGGAGTGAACATAATGTTTGTTAAAATGATTGCATTCCTGAAGCAGTAGGTGAATGAGAGGCCTATGATAGGTGTTACTTTCCCAGGTTCATAGAATCACGGAATGGTTTGGGCTGGAAGGGACCTTAAAGATCAGCTAATTTCACCCCGATGCCATGGGCAGGGACACCATCCACTGCGCCAGGTTGTGTGAGTTTGGAGTAAAGCAACTTTGCTGAAAGGAGATTTCTGGTTTTGCTTTCCATGCTGGTTTGTTTGTTTGTTTGTTTTGCCAGCAGCGCTTCTGGGAGTAACAACAGAGGGAGGAGAACTCCTTCCTCCCACCCCCTGCCATCCTTGCAACCTATTGTTTTATGAGGGGGAAGCTGTACAGTGGTAATGGATGTTCACTGTCCGTGGAACCTCAGCATCCTGTCCTCGCAGTGCCTTCTTTATCAGACGGCATATACATACCTGCTGTCTGTCTGGGACTACTGCATTCTTGTTGGAGCTTATGCATATGTTTGTTTCTTGTGGGGAGCACTCGCAGTGCAGGGCAGAGGCTGGATCGAGTGCTGTTTTAAACTGAGCTGCAGCCATCTGTCTGCTCTTGTTTACTGATGCTCTTTAGATGACTGGGAAGCCTCCTGGCAGTTGCAGTTTTTGCAGAAGAAAACAAAGGGGCAAAACCAACAAAGGTCGATGAAGCTCGAGGACAAATTCAGCTTTCAGAAAGGCAGTAGATCACGTTTTAAATAGTTCAGCTTGCGCTTTGTGGAATGCAATGGTAGTAAAAGGAGCTGCTGGAAACTCCAGAATTGCTGAAATTTCTGGTTGTGCTGGAAAGCCTGGTGCCTGTTCCTGGGGCTGGCCACACAATTGCAGGCAAGGACAGAATGTAACCGATGCCCCTTCTGCTTTCCGCAGCACAGGGGGTAACACGCTTAGCAGGAGCCCTCACCAGATGGCTAATCAGTATTGTCTTGCACGTTAGCTGGTGGCAACTTTTTACTTAACCAAGAAAGCTTGTGACTTGAGGAGGACTGTGTTTCAGATTAATTCTTACTGAGCATTGTTTTATTTATTATTTTTTTCCTGATTAGAAAGAAGTTTGATCGAATCGAATTGGTAGAGCCTCCTTTTTATAAAACAAACAAAAGTCACGAGCAATCCCTGTGTGATTAGCTGCTTGGCTACGGTTCCCAACTATCGTGCGCCGAGGCGGCCTGTTCTGCATCACCATATGATATGAAGGCAGATCGCAGATATCTGCCAGCCTTTCCTGCACCTGTGGTTCAGTCACTGCTTCTCTCAGTTTTCCCTGAATTTGTGCGTGGACAGAGAGTGCGAGTTTAAATCCCAGCAGGTTCTGGCCAGCCTTAATATTAATTAGCCTCAAGTGGGATTTGTTCAACAGTGTTTGGCTTCTTTGTGCATTGAGATCTGTATATGTTTGCTGGCCTTGCTCTTCAGGACGCTGCCCATAACAACGCTGAATGTGGCGTGGCAGGTGCAAAGCAAACTTTCTGTTTGGATCTGCCCTGCCAGTGCATCTTGAGCTTGGCTTGCAGACACGTGCTGTTTTATCTAAATACTTGCCTGAGTTCACAGTCAAGTGAAGATTTGTTGCCTTTGCATTACAAAAAGGACTAGGAGAAGTTCACCTAACCAGAGTGAAAGAGATCCGAGTCAATATTTGTATCTGGGTTCTTGGAGAGGGGCTATCAAAAACCTTAAATGAGACCAAGGTAGTAGGCGTTCAGTTTCCTCCAAGGAGCAGAATGAGAGCTTGAGGGATGAGCTTTGGTAATAACTGTACTTTCTATTAAATATACTTAAAATGGAGTCAGGGCAAAGATATTTATGTTAGGATAAATTATGTAACATTAATTTCTTACAGTGGGAATGCTTAATTCTGCATTAAACTTGAATATTTTACTGTGATTTTGGAGGAAGAGCAATATATGAATATATTTATATATATATCCTCTCTCTATATATAGATTTATTTAATTCTGTCTACGGTTAAACAGTAGTTTTAGACCCACTGGGGACCCCCTTGTGCTTTTCTGCACATAATGGAGGTGAGAGCTGTGTAGTGCCCTTAGGCAGCGAAGAGGCCTCAGTTGCTAGTACAAGTCTGTTCATTGAGGAGCACACTCGAGTTGCTGCTTGACGTTAGAGCTTGCTTCATATAACTGGTGCGTGCTCTCTCAGGTCTGTGTAGGAGCGGATTTTATCTGTCTGCATAACAACATGCAAATTCTTTGTGCAGTCCGCATAGATAAGGAAGCAGCTTTACAAGTAAATATTGTAGGTGCCCCAGAAGTGACTTCTGTCCTCTTGAGAGGACAGGATGGAGCTTTCCCGAGACTGTCAGGCTGCAGAAAGCTGCTGGCAGTTGTAGTGCTCAATATAAAGTCAGTTTGGGGATATGCGTAATTTAATTTCATTGGGAGTAACTTCTATCTTATTGTAGCCTCTAAGTGTGGGGGTGCGGAGTGTCTCTGAAGGGCATGGAGCGTTCTTGGTGCTTTTAGTGATTTTGTTGTGTACAGAGGAAAGAGCACAGGAATTTATCTATACATGTGAACTGTAAGACTAGAAACTCCTGCTATCTTAGCTGGGCAGAATGCCATTTTAAAGTGCATACTTGCTTAGAACCATAGATTTTTTGGTTTTATGTGTCTTGAATGCCTGACTAGATAGACATGCATCTGAGTTTCCTACTTTTGAGGTCATCCTTATTTAATGGTAAAGCCCCGAGGAAGCATACAATATATGTTCATGAAAGCACACTGCTCTGTGTCAGTTTCTGTAAGGGTTCTGTTCCCGAGTTACTTGCATGTTCCAGGATCTTGGACAAGTTTCTCAATTATGCACTTTTTCCACCCACTATTGTCTTCTGTGGATTTTACAAGATGCAGTTTGAAAAGTGCTTTGCAATCTTTCAGCAGGATAAAGGCGACTCGTGAGGGGCAATGCCAGTGCTATTGCTGCTGTTTAGAATCAGTTGTACTTGAGCAAGAGGCGGACTCTATTCCCCATGTAGCAATTCTTCCCTCTGAGGATCTGAAATTTGGGAAGTTTCACAATGTGCAGTCACTTGTTTGGTGTAAGGGCTACTGGCTGCAGGTCCTGCAAGGCTGTGACTTGCATCAGGGTCAGGAAAGAGGTTAAACTTTACACACTTGTTTAGTTCATTTTGCTATTATTTTTAAAACATGTTTGATTCCTTTGCTGTGATGGTCAGTGGATTTCCTAGGAGCACTGAAGACAAGATGCTGTTTAAATGCTCCCCCCCGCCAGTGCTTTCCAGAGATTTAGTAGCTTTTGAGATTATCTAGCTGCTTGTGCTACCACTCCCCTCTTTGTAGTCCAGGGGAATGAAGAGCTCTCCCTCTCTCTCTTATTCTGCCAGATTTCTTCTTCCCTTCAGCTGAGTTTAAGGGAGTCTATGAAGCTTCTGCTGTAGTGTACTTTTTAGTCCATTTTGTTTTGGTTTGTTCCTTCTTCCACAAACAGCTGCTGACCCTTACCTCAGGCCCTCCATAGATAATGACATGCAGACAGATTTTATTTTTGCTTTTCTTAGGTTCCCCCTAGATTGTGGAACTCCTCTCACCCCAGCCTTCAGGTTCTTCTGCAGCTGCCAAGCACCTGCTTTGAAATGAGAGGGTAAACCAACCCAGGCAGTACTTGGTTGATACTGGGAAACTCTAAAAAGTGCTGATGTGACTTGATCTGCCCGTAGGAAGCTCTTTTTTGTGGTCCACACCAGAAATGGCTGAAGTTGGGACTGTTTTTCCCATGGAGTAAGTAGACCAAGAGTTATGAATTCTGGCAAAGGTAGATCAGGGAGTAATGCATTGGGTATAAAAATCTTGTCATTGCTGCGTAATTACCAACAATTTCAAAGTGGTCTATGGGGCAGTAGAGATGAGTCTGCTTTGTGTAGCTGCCATAGCTGCATGAGGGCCTCTCAGGCAGTCAGTGACCTGCAGCTGGGCTGGTTAAATATAATACCAGTGCATGCTTCAAGTTTGGGAGCGTTACAGGAACTTAAAGCTAGGACCAAGTTGCAACAGAGCCATATGTATGACCACAGACTCGAATGCTTTTCTGTATGCCTAAACAGTTGGAGTTAAGTATTTTCAACCTGGTGATTTCACAGAAGCAGAGGCCTAAAGCATTGCAGCGAATGCCACAAAACAAGGTGGTAATGCCTTTGATCTGAGCAGGAAATGTGTGGGCAAGTGAGGCCACAATATTAAGTCTGTGGCTGAGTGAGCTGCTCTTCTGGTCCGTATTGTTGACTCTGTTCAAAGTACTGAAAAAGCATTGGTTTACGGCCAAAGCAGTCAAACTGACAGATGTGCGCGTATTGTGTATCCATTGTGCTTCACTGTTGTCAGCATCAGTCCCAATGCATTCAGATGAAAAACACAGATGTTTGTTTGGCACAACGTTTTGGTCCTGCTCCGAGAATTGGCAGGGAGAGGTGGGAGCGTCCATGGACTACCTGCCGCAGTGCACTACCTCCTCTGAGATGGAAGCCTTGTTCTGGGTGGCCGAAGGAAAAATAAGAAAAAGAGGGAGCACCAAAGGTCAGCAAGGGAGCTGAGGATGGAGCTGAGGATGGCAGAATGGAACAGGGTTTGGAACTAATGTAGGGATTGTGCTTGTGCAGCAGAACTAATTGCTGCGTAGAGAAATAGCCAAACGTGGCAAGAAGGTGGGTTTGTCCTAATATTGCTGTGAACACTGACCATGGCTTATGAAGTGTGTGTAGGTGATGGACTTTTAAAGCAGTGACATACACTGGGGATGAGGTGCTTTGGTCCCCTCTGTTTTGCCATTTTTAGCAAAGCAATAGCACAGGTGTATGGATTTAACCTTGAAGACTTTTGCTGGTTGGCATAAGTGCAGATAATTCTTGCAGCTGACATGATCTCCACCTACAGACTTTCAGAGGAGCAAATCAGAAAGGTTTTTCCTTTGGATTCTTACAGTCATGTTCCCTGAAGTTAATGTTGAGACAAAGAAATCCAGGGGGTTTCAGAGAGTCAGTGTGGCTACTGATCTGTGCAATTAATTGCATCTTCCGTAAGTGCTTTCATTCATTGTGTGGTGCTTCTAGTTTGGATATTTGGATAAAGTGCTAATTATTGTATCCAGTTACTCCTGGACTTGTTGGCTTTTTTCTCACTGTTTTCAGAAAGGCAGCTGCCTCTTTGTCACTACAAATGCAGCTAGCCTCATTGTCACTAGAAAATGTCACTGAGGTGTGAATGAAGGTAATAAAGTGCTTGGAATGGGGAGTAGGGATCCCAAGTGACAGACTTGGGAGGGGGAAGAAATAAGGTTTAATTCCCAAATTTGCTAAACCTTCAAGTGTGGGGTAGGAAATACTGAAGTGAATGCTGGGCAGCATGCTCTAACTCATGACTCTTAAAAGAAGTGTTGGGAGTGGAGGTTGGTTAGTAATCCACGTATGGCTTTGCAGGCTGTCTGAAATACGGCCCAGCACAGGAGACAGGGAAGCCTGTGAGGGCTTGGGAGCCAGTAATAGCCTGGAAGTGGGTATCTGCCATCCAGTTGCAGCGTGTTTTGCAGTTCTTTCCCTAGTGCCCTCCCTGTTTCCCCAACCTGTTAAGGATAAACATAGTGCAGAGGCAAGGGAGACCTGTCTTTCAGCTTCAAGGAATTTTGGAGGTCAGTCCATAAAGGTTAATGAGGTGAGGCTTGGCAAGCTGTTTACAGAGAATTGCTCCATTTCAATTACCGTAGGGAAGCATATTGCTGTTCATGAAAATCAGGCTGTTGATTGGAGGCACAGCCTATCTGGAGCTTGCTTTTCCCCAGAGAAACCAAGGCTAGCAGGTTGTTTGACTGTCTCCTCTTTGATTTGTTCTGCCCAGTCAGATAAGCATGAAGAGAACAATAAGGGCCTGATTCTGCTCTGTCCCTGGTGAAATATCATTGACTTCAGTAATCTCTTGCTTGCACATGTAGGAAAAGAAATGGTGTTCTGGTACAAGTTGAATCGCAAACTTTGCTGTGCAGATAGAGGAATAGACTGCAAGTGACAACAGAACTGCTGGCAGGGATTAATTAGCTTGGGTGAACTGCATGTGAAGCAAGTACTTCCAAAATAACCATTTAAGTGTTACGAAGCAGGTTTTAGTCAGCTCACTGATAATGAAGTCAATTGCTTTCCCGATCATATCTTTAAATTATACATGGTGTGCAAGTAACCGTAAATTGTAAGTAAATCCTCCAATGTGGGTCTGTTTACTGCTGAGGAAGAGATTTACAAGTTCATAACTTCTTTAAACTTGTTCTGAGTTGTACTGTATGTATTTTAAACAGTAAAACTGGCCTGCACAGGACCAGCACGGTACATTTCTGTCACAAAATCTGTTTGTGGTTTGCAAATCTTCCTAGTTACTGAAATAACAAAAGCATGTCTCTTTTGTCTTCTTCCCAGCTGCCAAAATGGTGTATCTCAGACCCGTTCTTAACCAGGTTATGGCTAATGTAGTAATAAGATTATTGCAAATGTAATTGGAGTCTCTGTTTCAGAGAAAGCTCTGCCCAAATGTGGCAGCTGAAGCTGAGTTAGTTGCTCATGGCTACGTGAATGTGTGAGAATCCACAACGATTGCCCTGTAGGAAGAGCGAATTGGTAAAGTTCAGTCTGTTGGTTTATGTTACTGAATTGTCTCTGTTGGTATTGCAGGCCCTTTGGCTAGTTGTTATTATCTGTTCTGTTGTTGTTGTTGTTTGCAGCCATTTCACCAATCTTTGTTGCTTCTATTTTTTTTGGTTTGTTTTGTGTTGGGAGGGCTTGTTTTATAGGGAGAATAAATCCCCCACTACCTCCTTCATTTTAAGTACAACAACAACAAAACACACACACACACGCACAAAAATAAATAAAACAAAAAGAACACCTCTTTTGGAGCTTCTGTACAAGTTGGGTTTCCCAGCGAAGTATCCAAAGACCCTGTATTATTTGCAGATTGGCCTGTGACAACAGAACAGTAACAAGTGCTGCACACTGCTGTGGCTCAAACAGCATCATCTGCAATCTAAGAAAGCAGCTTTTGCAGTAGTTACTTAATAGTGAACCATTCGTATTTACAGACTTGGCTGCTCTTCCGTGTTTGTGACCTCTCCGTGATGTGTGGAGAAGTGCACTTGCAGCCTTGGCTCACTTTGTCTGTTTACTTTTTCTTAAGGACTTCAGAATAATCTGCTCTCAACACTGAAATGCAGCTACTTCTCTGATGGGATATGTCCCAGCTATTATGTTATCAGAAATCCCACGCTGCATTGGCTGCAAAGCTAGGTAAGGAGCGTCCATTTTCAATGCACAATACGTGTGAGACTGTAGAAGTCTCCAGATGGTTAGGATAGGTGCTTTATTTTAAAAAATAAACAAATAAAAAGGAAAAAACAACCATCAGTTACCTACTTGCCTCATCTGTGTGTTCTTCTGAAAAGGGCCAGCAGCCTCCTGGAATAATCTGTTCTAAAGAAAAATACCTCATTCCCTGGAGCATCAGGCTTCAAACATGTCTGAGCTGCTAAAAAGTAATTGTGATTGGTCTGTTGTCACCAGGGAGGTGTAACGTGCAAGCAGAGAACTGTATCTGTTGCAGTCTACAATTACACAGCAGTGCGTGATCTTGCCCAGGATGATAGTAATGGCCTGTCAGCCTCGCTGGGCTCAGGGCTTCCCAGAAGAGATTAGATTATGGTGCTTAGTAGGAGCCAAGACACAGAAAAGCATGTTCCTGTGACTGTTAGCATGCAGCTCTCTCAGTTCAGAGCAGCCTTTGTTTTTGTTTCCTGCTAGCCTAGCTCTTGTTGCTGAATTTTATTTATTTATTTATTTATTTATTTATTTATTTTATAGTGGTCAGCACTGATACTGTCATTGGAAGCTTCAGAAAATAATATGATGAGAAAGTGAGTTGGTTGTTGCTGGTAGACTTCTGTGTGTGCTCACCCCTGCCCGCTTTGTCCTTCATCTCCACTGCATCTCCTTTCTTTCAGTCCTTCTAGGTTGAATGTTTGACCGGGGGAGTTCCCTTGCTCCCCCTTCGTGTCTAGTAAACTTCTTGCTTGGCATTCTCCTGAAATGCTCGCTGGATGTCTCAGTCTGATAGGGATGAAATCACCGTCATCACTCGTTTAAAACAAACAAACAAACAAAGGCACCCAACCCCAGAATAGTGCCTCAATCTGGCCATGTTCTGTCATTGTCTTCAGGGAAATCTTGCTGTTTGGATGCCTGTGCTTGTCTTTGCCAGTTAAGCTAATTACTTGCTTGAATTGGTGTAAATTGAGGGTTAAAGTAGAGAAAGGATTTGAGCTATAGGAGTGGTGGCTTGGGTACTGGTTATTGTGTAAACTTACCAGAAGCTTCACACTGATGCTGACCTTTCTTCTGCTCCGGTATTACAGAGTATGATTTTCTTCTCCAGCAGTAGCCCTTGTCTTTTTTACAGGGAGGTGTAGGGGGGGAGTGATGCAGCGCAGGGGAGCACCCCGGAACAGAGCTGCGGCATCTGTAAGGCTTGGGAGGAGACAGCATCAAGGCTGGGGGATACCTGTCCCAGGAAGATGTATGAGACAGAAGGACCTGTTGTCACCTGCAGCTCAGAGTGAGGGGTAAATCTCAGGCTATCTCATCTCAGCAGAGTTTTAGTAGAGAGAGAGATGAACTAAAAGTTTTATTGTCCTCTTACTGAAATGTCTTAATATTGCAATGGCTGTATCACAGTGATTCTGTAAGTACCCCCCCACTAGTAGCTTGAGAGCTCCCTGCCAACGTTTTTCTATTTGACATTGGGTTCATCGTTATATTCCCGTTTGTGTTCAGTGTCTAACAGGACTGAGAAGTTCTGCTTTGAACTGAAGAGTTTCACTGGGGAGGTGACCAGGTGAAATAATGCTGACCCCAGCGGAGCAGAAAATCCAGCGCTCCCTGAAGTAAACGAGGAACTGGCTGTGCCTGCAAGCAGCCTGTGCCTGTGCTGTGGAGGGCAGGCAGGAATGGGTGCAGCAAATGTGGCTTCAGAGGAAGCCCCTTGAGTCCATGCAGGGGACTGGGGACCAAAAGACACCTCCAGTAAAATCCACCTGAGAATATGAATTTGCCAAGCGGTCACAGAACTAAAGTCACTTTACATTTTCTACAGTTTTCGTGTTTTGCTAAAAGGGTCAGGGTTCCCATTGGGAAAAAATATTCTCCTAATGGAAAAGATGTAGAGTTTGGAATAACGAGCAAGGAAGGAATGAGAGAGCTTCACCTTTTTTTTGTTGTTGTTGTTTGTTTCATTTAACAGTTGGACACACCAATGGCTACTATCAGAGAGGTATAACAGTATCTCATGGAGGGCTTGATCCAGGACTTGCTGATGTCAGGGGATTTCTAGTGACTGCTTTGCTGTGACACTAGCTGCATGAGCTGTGTATTTCTTCCTAGCTACCTGAACCAGAATTTCCCAACATACCGTGATTTGCAGGTGTGGTCTTGATCTTTGACTTCAAAAGAGCTGATGGGCTTTTCGCAGGCCTAGGTTATAAATGTTTTAAAACTTTTATATGCACGCAGCCTATGCAGTACTGCTGCTGAAACTGGACAGCAGATGTGGCTGAGAGCTGCACTGGGCAGGCAATTCAAAAACATAATTCTGATTTAAAGTTTTTCTTATCTTTTAGAGAACAGCGTCAGCTGTACATGTGCATCTGCTGCGCCTCCTGGATGGGTGCTATGGAAACACTAATGCGGTTTAGAAAACATTTTTACTTTATTAATTTTTTTAGCACTGCTTTGCCTCTGCTGTCTTAAGAAGCAGAAAGAGAAGAGAAAGTGATAAAATGTTGTTTAGATCAAAACATAAGATATGCTTTGTTCAGTTTGTCCAGTCCCCTGAGATAGGTCTCTGTCAAAATGCATTTTGGTTAGGTAGGGTTTTTAGTGTGCAGAGAGAAATAAATGTCTGTTACATATTTAAAATACCCGAGACAACAGAACAAGGTGCCAACCGCTCAGCTGGAGAACCTGAAGTCCTTTTACACCAGGGTGCGATGGGAGCTGTTTGAATGTGACTGACCTGTCATGTTTGTGTTCGGCAAACATGCCCTAGCCCTGACCTTGACTACCCCAAATTTATTCAGGCTTGAGCACTGACCTATACATAATTTGTTGTGGACTCAACGTCTGGTCAAACTAAAATATGTCCTAATATCATCTAAGGACTGCTTTGTTTTACACTGAATATTTAAACGTAACACAATTTGTCCTGCAGGTGCAGGGTTGTGCACCTTCCCATAGTTAGTGCCCGTCCTGCATTTCAGTAATTGTATGAAATCTCAGGATCTCCTCTTAAAGCAAGGAAGGAGACGTGATTAGTTTTTTACATAAATGTGTTCTGCATCTACGTGTACGCAGGAAAGATCTAAAAAGGAGGAATTTTTGAACCTAAGTCTTTTATTCTGTATGCAGATGTTTCACAGTAGTTTCAATGTATGTGCAAACATGTAGTGATGCAAGAACACGAGCACCCTTATAAAGGTTCCACGTAAACTTTGCAGCAAGTGGTGCTTTTTTTCTTTTTTCTTATGTCAACAACAGGTTAAGGAAACATTCTGTTGCTAAAAACTGTTTTTCCCATTAATGGGCATTTGCACATTGCAACCAACTACCAAAAGCTATTAAACAAGCTTGATTTGTTTTCTTTTTTAATTCTTTCTTGTCATTGGTAGGGAAGCAGTCATTTGCAAATATTTTTCAAACACTTCCAAAGAATGAAAAATAAACTTTTAAAGAAGAGAGAAATAAAAAATAGCCTTGGGTTTATAACAAGCTTTTATCTTACATAGTCATTTGCATAAATAAATTTCCAAGGATGTATGCAGCTCAATCAGTCTTTGAGATGCTGAAGCTCAGGCTTCTAGCTGGATTTGGGTGAGCCCTGGTGTCCTGGAATTCACCTTGGACCACAGGACTTTTAACTGGGAAGTGCATTAATGTCCTCTGTACGTACCTGTTGAGAAATTCGTTTATATCCAGGTATAACTTTTAAAGGAAAATACTGTAAAAAAGAAAATACACTGAACACACTTCTGCTGGAGATTTGTCCTTCCACTGATTTCTACAATTCATATGCTTTCTTCCAGTGCCTTTTTTCTCATTTCTTTCTTCTTAATTGTGTGCTCCTATTAACTCATACGGGTTTTCCCCACTAAGTAATTAAGTTCAAAATCTGGGCTACATTTGCCTACCCGTGGCTGTTCGGGTCTGCTTGTGTTTTAATCTCTCTTTTTCCTACTCTGTATTTTTTTTCTTCTTTTTTTCAAGATTTGACGAAGGGCTGCTCTGTCTGACAACACACATTTGTATACGGCTTCCAGTATTTTCATATTGTGCCCCTTGAGGCTGTCTTGATTTAAATCGTCTCTGGTGTTAATGCTTCATGCTGCGGCGTGCTGCCCTGTCAGTTGTGCCAACAACTGTTCATTTGTAGGTTCGTGCTGAGAACCGGATCGGGGAATTCATCTGGTTTTTGTTGTTCTTTTTCCCAAACTAAACAAAAATGGCTCCCCCTCCCCAAACCATAGCACAAAACCCCTCCAGCCATGGATCCCGTCCATCCCCCCCAGATGTTTGCATTGCAGCAGCAGCCGACTGGTTGGGGATGGAGGGGAGAGCGAAACGCTGTGATAGACAATGTATGCTTAAACCCCCCTCTGCTGGGACTCTGGGCTGGTAATTCAAATAACAATGGCAACATGACTGCTGAGGAGTCATGTTTAACTTCAGCAATTCCACTTCTGATTAGCCAGCTGCTGTGGGATTTCAGGAAGAGGTTTGGCGTATCCTTTGAGCAGAGTACCTCTTTCCCTAGTCAGATGCTTTGTTTCTGCAGCTGGGGGGGGGTGGGACTGCCTAAGGGGTTGCTGCTGTTTGAAATACATTTCTTCTACAAAATGGACACTGAGTAGAGTACTAGAATTGAAAATGACAAGAAAGACATTTGCAGTCACCGTTGTTTGCAAAACAGACCTGATGACATCCTATTCCATGTGACTGACTTCCCCTTCAGTTGCCTACATAAGTACTACCTATTTTAATTATTACACCACCAAATACATTGACTGTTTATGGCCAGAAGAAAATAGAAAAGAAAATATAATAGTTCCTTTTTACTAGAACTAAAAACATGGGCTTCTGCTAGCAGGTTGTTCAGGTGCTAACTCATCAGGAGGGAGGACTGCGTGCCTGCCAGACTAGCACAGCTTTTAGAGGGGACTGGATCACCTGGGTAACGTGCGTATGGTTTCATGGGGTGTATGAGTGGTCATGGGCTCAGATTTCATACTATTTTTATGAGGCAATTACTGTAAAAGGACGTATACAGTAGTCTCTTACAACTATGTATTATGTAAATATTTTCCCTTGATGAATATTGTGGGGAAGGGGAGTTTTAGAGGTTATTGCTAGCCTTCTTGCTCTGATTTGTTCTGAAATGTAAAATTTCATTCTCCTGGCCTAACAAGGCAAATAAGACTTGTATCAAATAGCATAATTTGTTTAAAAAGCTCAGTCTAGAACGAGGAGGGAGACGGGGTCCTCTGGAAAAATACAGGGAGCTTGTAGCATTGAAACATCCTGACGTTTTCTCAGTTTCATTGAGGATGTTTACTTGATTCACAGTTGAGTGTTTACCTGTGAGGTCTGGTTACCAGGTTCTCCACAGGTTTGTGAGCTCTTCTGCTTTAGCTTGCTGAAATCCTGCCTCTGGAGCAGCCAGGTGCTAGGTTTCTGGCTTGCAGCTTGCTTTTTCTTCTCTCTTTCTGTTCCTGCTTGGCCCACAAACGTGGAAAAGAATGCCCCACCCTGCTGACTCACTGTGCCCAGAGCACTCCTTATATTCCTGAAATAGGATTAATATCTGAGCCAGTTTGAACAACTCAGTGTAGATGGATCTGGTTCCCTTCTGCCAACCCCCTTTTTAAACAGCTGTTTTCTTCTTCTAGGCCCGTGAATTCTGTCTCTGTGCTCTGTCAGGCCTCTGCCCCAAGGTGATTTCCTTATCTCATAATCATTTAAAGGGCTTTTGCAACAAATACAACCGTTGTAGAAATCAGCTAGTATGTAGAATAATCCTTTTAACAGGTTTATTCAGATACTTCTGCTGGTATTTAAGTGGATTTAACTGCATAGTTTAGAATGTCCTTGAAGATGGTTCCAAATGAAACCTGCTGCTGTCAAATTCTGTCATATCTCTGTATGCATACCAAGTGTGCCTGGGAGATGTCAGGCAGTGCCGTAGGCAGAGGGGATGGCTTGCTATTTATAGGGGGATCCTAGGAGTAGCCAGCCACTTCTGCTGTTTACCATCGTGCTGTCTGTAGCTTGGTGTCTCAGACAATACTCAGGAAGTCTAGTTGCTCTGCAGTGACTTGCAAGAAGTTATTTCTCTGTTCCAAGGGCAAGCTTGTGTTCTTTCTCTTCTTCACCTTACCAGAATGCAGTTGTCTTGCGGCTCACCCCAGGGGCAGATATGCTTCAGGATGTATCCCTGTACTTTGTTTTGCTTTTGGATCAAAGCGTTGTGTGAAGGGAAATGTCAGTTACCAATTCTTGGTTTTACAAATACACAAAGTGACACGCTTTTTCCCTTTGACCGAAGTAAACAGGAGTCTACTTCTTCCCATCAGCGCACTGTGCGACCCTGCTTTAATGGCTCAGGTTTTCAGTTCTTGCAAGCAAGTGCATCCCACAAAGGGCCATATTTGGCAGTGAAATAGTCAGCGAAATGCCTGGAAAAGAACATTACAACCTTGAGCACAGCCCTTAGGAATGTAGCAGGTTCCTGATAAGGCAAAAATTGGGTGGGTGAACGTTTTTCAGAGGAGGCCTGTAGAAATGAACACTGTTTAAGACTTTAGAAGCAATTCCCCTCCTCCCTTTTACTTTTTAATCTTTTATTTTAAATATATTGAAATTAAGCTTTAATTATATTAAAGTCTGTGTGAAACTTGTGAGTAGGTTCATTTTTTGCCCAGCTTCTGAAAGAATAACTTGTCATTCTAACATTACAAAGTACTGTTTTGGAGGCTGGCTTAAAAATGAATTTAATCATCCTGTATCGCAGTCTAAGATTATCTGTAACGAGGAAAGATATGTGCTGTTAAATTTGTATTTTAATTTCCAGATCTTTAATAGTGCTCTCATAATGATAGGAGCTCATGTGCTCGTTGGATCTGCAGGTGTTTCAGGCACATGGAGAAGTTAAACTGTTAATAGCCCCATTCACCCAGGTAAACTGAGGCACTGATAGTTCCAATTAAAGTGTCCGAGATCATCTAAGGTGATAAGTCTGGCATGTGGACCCTGAGCTTTGTTCTTAAATCTAGAACTTAATCTCTGAGTCTATACATGCATACATCTCATTTGTGAACTGAGGTGGCAACACGGATGCTAAATAAGCTTTATCCTGGCTCATCGCAGTCTGTGGTGGTTAGATAAGTATGGGTGAACCTTTGTAGTTTTCATCAGCCCTGCTAGAACCCTGCAGTGGATAGGGCCTAAAGGGAAAAGCTAGTTAAATCCACATAACCGTCTTGTCTTTCCATTATTGATGTGTTTTACTGGCTTATTCCACGGTTGCTTAAATGATAAAGAACCATACTGATGACCACAGCTGCTTTTATGGAACCCGACAAACAGCTATTTTTTAATTACTAATGAATGTAAATGGACTGAAGCTATAAAGTAGTTTGTGTTTATTATTAGACTCCTTCCTCTGAAGCTCCTGCATGTTTGTCTTTTTCTCCAAACATTTAGATGACACCTAGAACAGTAGAATCCAGGGTTTGGGCTTTTATTCACTTATTACAGTACAAGCAACACTTTTTTGCTTAAGTGAATGATACCTTGCAATACAGAAATTAAATTTGTGACAAGAGAATATTTCAGGGAAGTGTAGTGTATTCCCCCCGAAGTTTGTGTAAGAAATCAACGCAGCCTCTAGCGGGCAACAATAAAGGAGACAGGAGTTAAACAAATTCTCGTGTTCCTGTGCTACAGGATTGACTTCCCGACTAACCGGCTTTTCTTATTTACATATGTCCAAAGGCAGATCTGCACGTTGGTATTTTTGGGGGCGTGTGGTTTTGGTGGTGGTGGTTTTTTTATGCTTCTTGGTAAGGTGCATTTACAGCTAAGGTCATTTGTGTTTCAGATTGACTTACTAACTGGCAAGTTCCTGCCTGAACAGTTCTCCCCCTAAATCTTAAAGCCTTCCAGGTAGGTCTTAACATTCTCCTGTAAATCAGTGGGAGAAGCTGGTGTACTTACTCAGCAAAGGAATGCCACTGCATTCTGACTCTGATACACCAGTGAAGCTGAGATATTTTCAGTATCTTCCTTGCAGCAGCTTTCCCTAGGTTTTCACTGTCTAGTGGTCTGGTTGTACTCGTACATGTTTCTTCCCCAGAGCTGCTTTCTTCAGGCCCTCTGCTTGTTCTCTCTCTTAAAGAAAACTTCAACATCCGAAGTTCCCAATGCTTTGAATCGCCAGCTCCCTAAACCTGTCTTTGCAGTGAGTCCGTTTACAGTAGTGTCAAGAATTAAGGTGGTACTGTTCAGAGGGAAAAGAAATACCCAGGCTTCAGGGAACGTACCCTCGGAGTGCACCTCTTGCCTCTTATCTGTTAACTTTGCAGTGGCGAGCCCTCTTGTGTGTGCGCCACCCTTTACTCATCATAGTAAGGGGCAGCAGGGTGCCCTGGCCTCCAGGTGTGGCGGTCTTCCAGAGTGGTGCAGTTTGTCAGAGAGCACTCGGCACCTGTTTTGAGCTGGCATTGGTAGGATTCTTTGTCTTGCTAAGGAAATGAAAGGGAAAACTTGATTTTTGCACTGGGAAATCGTTTTTATTTTCATTGTTATTCTTCTTGCCCAGATGTACAACCTGACCTGTCAGATACTGACTCTAATCCACCCCTGATCTTCTGCAGTGTTTTCAGTAGCTTTTTCCTTGACTGCTGAATTGTTCATTTTTGTAAGCCCGTGAGGTTAAGTTTACTTCTGCCCTGCAGCTGGGAACAGAAATGTATTTTCCTTAGAACTGGCTGCAGTCATCTCAGACTCTGATTTGCCTCTTTGAGAGTTGTTTGTGATGTTTTTCTCCCTTCTCCATACTCTTTCCTGTTCCAGTCCCTATTGGTCTCCTGTCTGTATATGCTACCTACATCCCTGGGTCAGTTTCACATGTGATTAGTTTCCTCTTTGGTGATGCCTCCTCTATCCTTAGCCAAATTAGATCCCCTAATTGCTAGCTGATGCCTGGGCAAGAATTCTTTCTGTGTATGATTTGCTGTTACACAAACGCATACTCACTCATTAGACTATCTCAGCCATATAATTGAGCTATACCCTCAGCTATTTTCAAAAACTAAATGCACTTTATTCCTGGCTCTCTCTGCGTCCCTATCTAAATGTTTTGCTTTTTGGCCTTTCCATCCATCCCCTGGCCATCGTCTGCCGCTGATGCAGTGCGTTATTACCTTTGGGGCAGCTGGCTGGGAGGGAGGAGGGGGGAAGATTGCATCTGTAGCAGCAGCCTTGGGGAAGCTGCGCATTATAGGAATAGAAGCAGTGAGCTGGTGGAGGGAGCTAATGGACTCGGGGGGGCGTGCTTCTAGCTCCTCTTTTTGCTAAAATGATTATAGTTTGTCTTACTTAGCAAACGAATTTGAGAGTCTCGAGTGACTGGCAGGAGTAGGGCTATGATAAAGAAGAACGTATGAAGAGAGAGTAAATAGCTGAAAAGGTGTTAAACAGTAAAAACACCCTTTATCTGCTCTAAGGCAGTTGTTGTGCTGCCCTTAACCTTTGGTGCCCCATGTGTTTATTGTCCCCAGGGATTACTTCTACAGCTGCAGAATTGCTGCAAGTGTACTGAGAAACGGGAGTTGCAGCAGCTGCACCGCAGCTCTATTGCTGAGTGAGAATTGCTTCCATCAAGACAGTTTGTGAGACTGCTGCCAAGGAAGGTACAAGTCAAGACTGAAGGAGAGGGCAGAAGTTCTGAGGCTGGTGTCCTTCTAAATTGTTACCAGCATTTTTCTTTTTATTTTGACTGCTTTTTTTGGGAAAAAAAAAAAAAAAAAGGTGTAGGGGTTGAGGAGGAGGGCGTGTCTTCAGCAGCATAACAAGAAAGGGTATCTAGGTTTATTGCTCTGCTTTCATCTCAACAACTGCTGTTTCACCATTTCCAGCTAGAAGATATAGTCAGGGGCTTTCAGCAGCAAGCTGTGCTTGATCCAAAATGGACTGGCCAGAGGGAGGGAAAATAGCTGTCGCAGACCGGGATGAATAGGCTGCCTGTCTGATCCGTCCTGAAAGCTCTGACCTGCAAAAGCTGTCAGAATCCGGGTATGCACTGGAGGCAAAGCCATATTCACGTCGCATCTTGCAGGGTGTGTGAGAGAGGGCGAGGCTGAGGGGGAGAAGGGGTGACATTTCATCCTGCTCGCTGATCCGTAAAGGTTTGCTTTGTGTCGGCCTGCTCTCCTGTGCTTCCCTCCTGCTTTAATGGCTGTGATGAATGACAAATGGAGGCAGAGCAGTGAAAACAGGAAACATAATCCCTCAAAAATAACCGGTGGGAAAGGGAGGGAAGAAACTGTAAATAAAGGAATCCCGGCTTTCATGGGGCTGCCCCACGAAGAGCTAGCTCGTGGTTTGGCAAGGAGGAGGAGCTGCAACTCTCTGAGCTTACCAAGGGGTTGTCGAGCTCCTGATGTGGGGAGGAAGGCCTAGTGGTTGCAGAACTGTGGTCTGAACAGTGTTTTTTTAAACAAACAAACAACAAAACGCTTGTCTACAGGTGTTAAGTTTTGGACCGGATGTCACTGATATTTGCTTATTGTTTCACTTATTGTTTCCAGGCTGTAGAGACACTAGTTTTCTCTGGCTGGGAGAGCTGAGCATTGCTTCTGTATTGTCTGTCAGTCATTTGAGAGCACGCCAGCGGAATTACTGTTTGCAAGGGAGGGGCAGCACGTTATGATGGACACTGGAGTATTTCAGGAGGCATCACATTGCTGGTTGGCATGGACAAAGGGCACAAGAAAACTGGATTATGGATGCCTGGAAGGGAGAGACATGCTGCCAGTTCAGGTGGTTTATATTGTCATTCCTTTCATACCGTAGTTTTCAGTGGATATTGGATGGAATGTCTGCAGTGGGAAATTCTTAAGGGTAATGAAAATGAAGAGCCTGAAAGCAGGTGTGTAACATCTAACGGGAGAAAACAAGTTACAAGGATCAGTGCTTTGGAGCCTTTTATTCCCAACTGGAACCTTGTAGTAATAGCAGTGGCCCCACACCGGCGTGCGTTGACTGTTGCACGAGGCCTGGCGATGGCAGGTGCGTGGGACATGGCGGCGGGGCCTTGGAAGCTGGGGAGCCTGGGCTTGGTAACGGGATACCAGAAGGGCACGTGAAGAACTGAATGACTTGCCTGCTTATTTCTTGTTTTCTTAAGACTTAGGTTGCTAGAGTGTGGTTCTGTAGCAGTGTTTATTTAACTGTAATGAGGTCAGTGATGGAGAGATTTACCTGTGTATATTTTTGGGGAGTTTCTGCCAGTTTCACCACAGGCTGTTTGTAAGGTTGGGTGGTTCTTGCACTCTGGCCTCTGTGCAGCTCTGCTTCCATTCTCGACTTTTCCAGAGTGCTGCTGCTTATGTATTCGCCCCATTTAACCCCTGTTAATCCAAGAGTTTAGTGCCCAAACTTCTGCTGCCTGGCCTGACTCTAGCTTGCAAGGGTACATGCAGAAAACAGCTGGTAAACCAGCTGACAGCATTAAAGACCAGAAGGTGCTGTCAAAGCTGATCTGGTGTTAATTAACTGAGCTGTGCTACAGAGTATAACTCTGTACTTAGCTTGTATATTGCAGGATGGGCCAGCGCCTGAGAGGAGTGCGGTATGTATACATTTGAGTTTCACTGCTTACTCTAAAGAGGGATAATGGTTGTTTAGCTAGAGGAACACAGGGAACTAGGGGAAGGTGCAGAAAAAATTCCAAAGGAGCACGCTTCCTTTACAGAAGTTGGTAAATGTCATGGAAGCGTGTTGTATTGATTCTTGTATTGCCTCTCCCATGGTTACTGGGCAAGTTTTGCTTGCTATTTCATTTTAAGGACTCAGCTTAGAGGACTTGGCTCTGGGAAAACTGTAGCTTTCCCAGCTGCTTGGATGATTTCCTGCTGCCACCACCCTGGACACTTGCTGAATTCGGTTCCAGCTCCGGTCAGCTGAGAGCTTTCACCTGCTCAGCTGCTGCTCCCTTTCTGTGGCTTTTTAACTTGCCACTTGTTCTGATCCACCTGTTGCCTGTGGTATGGGGCCCGTTGCACGCCCCACCATGGTATCTGCCTGCTGGCTGCCTGGCTGTGGGGCAGGACTGAGATCCTGTGGCAGTGCGCCAGCGCTCGCAGGACACACCAGGGCTTCTTTGGCTTGTTCCAGTCACTCGTCACCTGCATCTTGCCAAAGGCTGGCTGGCGGAAGCTGCAGGCTACTGTGGCTAAAATGCTTTCTCCTCCTTATCCCAGAAGGGCTGCAGACAGACAAGGTTGTGTCGAGCTTCACTTTTTCTTTTGTAAACTCCCCAACCGTAGGTGGACTTAGAATTTCCCCAAAATCTAAAAACAAAATAGCATTTGGAATAAGTAACTGCACGCCGAAAGGAAGGAGAAGATGTCAGTACATGGGCATCTGTGTGCTTGTTCTGTAGCCTGCCCTGATCTGAGTCCTTTTCTCCGTGCTTGCTGATGCTCTCCCCTGGGTGCGTTGGGGAGAACACCTCCTCCCTGCCCCCACACCTCTCCCCTGCAGCTGCCGGCTGAGAGATGCACAAAAGATGTCTGTCTGCTCGCTTCCTGGGCACAGCTGACGGCTCAGCCGGAGTGGAGAAACTTATGCTGCTGCTACAGGTGCTGGGGAGGGGGGGGAATGCTCTGGTGCTGATTTCTTGGGGGCTGGGTGAAGTTTCTGGATTTTTATCTGCTTCTGAGAGGAGCAGCAGGAGGGGTTCCTTCCCCCTCACATACACTGCAATGCTTTTGGATCCTCAGAGGTTTTCTGCCTAACATAGCAGGATGGGATTTCCTCTGCCAGCCTTGTCTGTAACAAGTGTTACTTATTTTTTAAGGGTAGGATTTGGGGGTCTGGTCAGCTTTTAAGTCCCGTGCATTGTCTCAGTGGTACTCTGTCACTCGTAAGTTATTGTCACTTTTGAAGGGATTCGAGTGAAGTTAATTCTGAGCATCTCATGAGAAACCTGCCCTCAGAATACATATCTTTCAAAGTCACACGTTCTGAAGAACAGCAACGCTGTGAATTGTTCCACACAAGGAAGTTGATTTGCTCATAGACAGAAAATGCCTTGGAGGCTGCAAGTTCAGCTCTGTTTAACAGCCCCTTGGATCAGTTTAGAATCTGTTGTAAATTAAAGCGTATGGGCAAGCTTTGTTCTTCCGTATTTGCTTAGATAGGAAAGGCTGGAGGTTGGGGAGAAGAAGTAGAGAGGAGTACAGAAGACAGAATAGCATTTTTGGTTTCGATAAGGATGCAAAGGCTCTTTTTGCAAAGGCTGGTGTGAAGGAGCAATCATTTGGGAAAACAGAAGGACTTTGTCTGCAGTTGTGTTTGGGCACTGCAGTGTGTGCTGTCTCAGGTTACAAAGGGGTGAGCTAAGGATAGCGTGAAGGCTGCTTGTGTTTTGAGAAGAAAAACGTTACCTTATTACTTGAATATAGTTTGGATTTATAAAGCTTGAGGAAATTACTACTTGGACAGACTTGCAATGAAAGCTCTGAAGATGAAACAAAAATGAAATTTCTTTTACTGCATTTATGTTTGTGCTGAGAAGCTTCATGCGTGGTCTGCCAAGAAATTACTAGTTAACAGGGACAGAACGAGGGCTTATTTTCCTCTGGGGCACAATCAGTTCTATAACTTTTGCACATCTGAAATCAGCACTCTTAGGATGACACTTAGTACCGTATAGCACATTTTACTGCTTTTATTTTGGTTTTGTTTCCATCTCACTAGCAAAACAGACGGTGGTTCTTGCATTGGCTTGTCTCTTCCCTTCAGTCTGATGGTAGGCACACCCAGAATTCAAGCCCTAGCACACTTTACATTCCTAATTCTGTAACTGCTGAAATACAGGCCAGAAAGTGCCAATAAATTTGTTTTGAGGGTATGGTTTTTCTGCATGAGTTGAAGTGTCTGGAAGTGTACTTGAAAATCCAAACCTGTCACCTACACCTATGATTTAAAAAAGCTTTGGAGTGTCAGCTCTGAAAATCTGCTCGTGTCTCATGTGTTGACTTGCATACACGAACGTAAGGCAAAAAGAAATAAACTCCTTTTTGTTCTAAAGAAGTTGGTCTGCAGAGTACAACACCATTTCAGTTCGATTCTAGAGTGTTTTAAAGCTGAATTGTTGCAACTGAATCAGGAAGTTCCTGAATGATGGTGGTTAATTAGGGATACCCCTTTCAAGGGAGAGCATGTCCTCTTTTAGCAGCAAAGCTGGGTTTATAAATGGAAGGTAATGGAATAGCTTGATGGGAACAGCACACTGTGACCTCTCCTGCCTCTCGGTGTTCTGTCTTCTCCCTGGGAACACAGTTCTGCTGTGGTCAGAACTAAGGCTGTAGAAATACCTACAGGATTTCCTAATTTAAGTCCACGTGTCGGAAAAGCAACATATAGAAGATGGAGTGTTACCACTCCCTTTTCTGTTACATGTAACCTGTAGATATGGAGGGACCTATCATTGGGCAGGATTCCTCATTTGATCTGGCATCCATCCTTTTTGGTCTGTGTTGCCTCTGGGGTCATTGTTTTCAGAACCACCTCTGCGCCTCCCTCCCACTCCATCGATGTCTGCCTGAACAGCCTCGTGGCTTGGCTGTTGTCCCTACAGCTCGGTGCCCTTACTGTCACTGTAAGGGGATGCAGAGGGAAAAAGGGTTTTATCACAGCAGTAATCCTCAGGCAGCTGGTTCTTCTGGTGGCCTGAAACTATGTCCTACTTTCCAGGAGGCTGATGTCTTCAGGAGCTGTTGAATAGCCGTGTTACTGCTGCTTCCATAGGAAGCTGTAGGTGCAGACAAATGTGTGCAAGTTGGTGGCCAATGCCATTTTTGTGTATGCACAATGTTCTTTTCTGTTTTCTTTTGGGTAGCTATTGCAATCTGGCCTTACTTGCTCTGCTGTGGCAATGTTGAGAGGCTCATTTTCAAGGAAATCTGCTTTTATAGTGGTCTAAATGCAAGACAGACACACTCCTTCACAGATGCCATAGAAGTTCCGATGCTGCAGTTTGCCATGCACACATTTGCATGCACTGTAAGACATTTTAAATATTTGGTAACTTTTTTTTTTAATATCACAATGTGTAAAATTTTCTTGTGGTTCAGCAGAAAGGCCTTTCCGACTCACTTTTGTGATGTGGCTGTAGTGTGAGTTTGTACAAACCTCGTTGCAGGACAAGATGGACTACCTCGTTATTGGCACACTGATGTTCTGGCATCCAGTGTTGCCCCTGTGTTCATCATGCAAACGGGATTGTCTAGTCTGTGTACGAGCTCTGACGCTGTAAGTCTTTGGGACCACGTAACTTTCTGTTAGTTGCAGTGTGAGAGACGTCAGCGGAGGGATATGTCCGCTTGGAGCATCACATCATCTTCTGCCACTACTACCATGAAAACGTCGTCAGGAGCATGGAAGTTATCCTAATGCAGTGCAGGGTCTATGCAAAGGCTAATGTGTACCTTCGCTTCCAGAGTCACAGTGTAAGGAGGCAAGGGCTCCTTCAGAGCTTCATGCAGGCCTTAATTTCACTAAATATTTAATTGCATGGTGTGGGTTATTCGTTGGTGTGTGTGCAGTGTGGTCTTCCTTATCTGTGTGTGCAGCACAGAGTGTGCTGCGTGTGTAGCCCCCGAGCATACTGTGTAGCCTGTCAAATCTAAACCACTTTTCAATGACTTGCCCCAGGGTTACTCCTTGTTCTTACTGAAGGGTACTTCCCTGCTTATTTTAATTATGAGCATTTCCTCGTTCTATTTTCAATAAAATAGTGTATCCTTTACTTTTATTTTTTCCCAAATTGACAGGCAGTCTTGTAGCACACTGTTGGGGGGCGCTGATTAGGCAAAATATTTGAGTTTGCCTAAGTGCCTTATTTTATAGAAACATTATAAAGAACCAAATTAAGTCAAATGATCTGCAGATTCTCGCCGTGCCTGCTTGTACATACTGAGAGCATCTTGCTTTATGTTTGTGTTTCTGGAGGAGTGGTTTTGTTATGTTTTAAATTGGATTATTTTGCAAATTACTTTCTTGTCTTTTAGGGGACACATGCTCTGAAGTACCAGAGTAGTAATCTTTCCGTGTTTCTTCTCTGTGTTCTGAAATACAGTCCCAGTGGCTTCAATGAAAATAATTTTCTCAAACGAATTACAATCACTTATATATATTTAATAAGTCTCTGTAGTATTTCTTTGTCCTGGCGCAGAAATATCACAAGCCTTTCATATGTGGGGGATTCTCAGGGAGAGAGAGACCGGACCTGTAAATGCTTAAGCCCACAGTAAATGTTTTGATGTGTTATGCGTAGGGATCACCACGGGAGTTCAGATTAGAAACGTCTCTGAAGTACAGACTATCGACTAGATCAGTGCTGAAGAGCATCCACGCCGGATTTGATTTAGCAGGAGAAACCAGCTTGGAAGTGGCAGCATAGAGGAATGCTCTATCCGCATAAAATACGAGGCAGCGTTTTGATGAACAGAGCACATTCTTCCAGAGTGGAAACATTGTCTCAGCTGTTTGACTAAGAATTTCCAAATGTTTGATAGTACTGGCTTGTTTTCTTGTATCTCGTTTCGAAGACTTTTTCATCTTAAGTCTAAAGAGGGATCTCCGGTTTTATAATGGCAATTGCCATGCTGATAGCTGTCTTTAGGAATGTGGCAATAAACTTAAAAGCGCTGGAGAATGCAGTGCATGAGCATAAGTGAAAGCACAGTTGCTGAAATGGGTTTAGGAATTCAGTTAATCTGCTTGTGTATTTCTTACAGTGGTCTCCTCCCCCCCACCCCACCCAGGGAAAAACCGTTCTCCGTCAGGATCTGCAGCATGACATGGGAACAAGTTATAAAACAAAAGCAGATCTAAAACCTGTCTCAATGTAGTTAGAGGTAATAAGGAATGAAGAGTTTACGCTGCCATGCTGTATGGAGTGCAGTTGCTCTGCATGTGGGCGACAGCATGCAGAGTTAAGGTACGCCGAAAAACTTTTCACACACCCTTCTTAAATCACACCATTGTATTTTGGGACAAAACAAAACTTGGAATTTCCTGGCATTTGTTGAAGCACTAGAACTACAGTATATTTTTTAAATCCTCCCCCCTCGACACCCCCTTTTTCCCCTCCCCTCCTTGGCATTTGTAAGCATTGCTACCTGCGCCTCACTGCAAAGCATGAGACAGCAAAACTTCATCTTTCTCACTGTGGTCTTCAAATTCTTCTGTACTAAAGGGAATTTTAGAGGGAATTAGTGTCGCTAACGGCTGGCTTAAAAAGCTTTGCCAGTACGTGTTGCCCTCCGAAAAATGGTGATGCACGTCAGCTATTTGTCCTCAGTTTGGCTAGGGAGGAGAACTAATTTTCTTTCCTGTGGAATTAAAAGATTTGGTTACTTCCTGAGCCTCAAATAATGTGCCCTGTTGCTTAGAGCTTGTTAGTGAGCATGAGACTTGCTGAAGAAGCATTTGCTTCTTCCACTCCTCGACTGTCAAGTTTGCAGATTATCCTTGCTGGTGTACTGCTGGTGGAGACCAGGTGGAAAATAATAAAGCCCCTGCGCTTATCTGTAGTCAGCACTGCCTGAACGGGAGGGCTTATCTCCCCTCCCCATGTGTCCTAGAGGAAGCCAGGCTGAAGCAGTGAATCCCAGTTCTTAACAACAGGAAAACCCAGAATTTGACTTAAAGGGGATGATGGATTGGAGAAAACAAAAAAAAGTCACCAAATAATTGGGATAGGTGTCAGGTGACTAAAGCTATGTTTATGGTCTGCTGCGGTATGGCAGCGACCCAGCTGAAAATACAGGGCTCCTGGAGCAGTGGCACCCACTCAGGCTACGTGAGCAGTCTGGTTGTGTGTCCTGGAGGCTGAGGCATACAGATCCTCCACATTTAATCATTTACTTGTGTCTTTATGCTGCCTGTCTGTGTGAGTGGAGGCGTGGTGGTGGGATACGCACAGCAGCTGGCTTTGCCTTTGTCAAGCTTCCTCCTGTGGCAGTACCCATGACAGTGGATGTGATGTTGTGTGACAGCATGATTTTAAGAGAAGAGGAAGATATGGAAGAGAGGGGAATGACTCACGTGGTGAGCTTCATACCTGTAAGCTCACAAAATAATAATGTGCAAGTGTTCAAGAAGATGCCAAATCAATTACGGCATAAGCTCGTCCCAAGACTAGCTGCTGGGACTGGCATCTGTGAAATCACAGCTCAAGGGAGTACGTGGGGGTAAAAACATAAACATTATGAATTGGTAGCTGAGGTAGGTTTCCCTGTGTGCCCTTCCAGAAGCTTTGATTTTATTCACTATTTGATTTTTATACACAAAAGAGTGGTGTCCGTACGAGCTTGATTACAAACTAGTACAATTTGGCTTGGTGATGATGGGGATGTGCGTAGATATTGGGGGTCTTGGATGTAGGGAATTTTGAAATCGTGCTGTTGTGTGTGGTTTTGCTTGTTTCTGTAGTAACCTAAAGGTGACTAAGTTTCCTTGTCTCAAAAAAGCTGTTCCTGACTGATGCTTTGGAATTTCGGCTCTTTGCAATTGGATAATTCACTCCTTAGCTGTGTAGCCTGTCCTGATCCACTTACAAAGCCTCTCCTCTTTGGAAATGGATTTGTTGCATGCATACTTTCTGGCAAGTGGCTAGCCTAAGTAATGAGTAGCCGAGTTAGTTACCTGTAAGAATGGACTTTTGCCCAAAGATCTCCAGTTATTTTGTGGTTATTATTATTATTATTTTGCTTTAAAGTTCTGTGTATAAACAGTTGTTATCTCAATTTTAAAGTAGAGGAAATCAAGACATTTCTGGATACTATTCTGCTTCTTCCTAGAGTCTGAACGGTACTCGTGCTGAACAAAATATTAGCGGTTGTCTTTATTGCATGACCTGATAGTAGTGAATAAAATAATAAATCTAGCACATCGTTACAAGTTAGAGAGGATTCTTGGATGAACAGCAGTATTTCTAAAATACTAGGGCTCGTCTCTGTTCCATGAAAGGTATTGCTGTCCCAGATGGCTAAACACAAAGGGATTAGATATTCAGCAGGATTTTGTGCCTTGTATTGTCTCAGTAACCATGGTGCCACACCGTCAAACCTTGCAAAAGAGAGTTTCCTAGAGACTTTTCCAGCGATTGCTGTGAATCACCGGCTGTTATGTTTTTTAGCCAGACATTGTGCGTATGCAAGATATGGAGAATTGTGAGTTTGTTGTGCTGCCCAAGTGATACTGGAAGGAGTGGTAAGTTTAGCCAGTTTCCAGAACACTCTGATTGCATTCAGATGGCTGTAATGTTATAAGCAATTGAGTTTAAGTTACTGGAATACTCCTAATTTTCAGCAGTCCTGGAGGTGTGGAAAGTGAAGTGCTTTCTGCCTTGGTTTTCCTGCATGCCAGGACTTCCTTTCTCCAGCTGTCGTGCTCAAAGAAGCCACCTTCTGTTTGCTGTCCTGTCTCTTTGGACTGAATTCTCTGTTTGTGACCAGCTCCTCTGTTCTTCTTTGAATTTTTGTCCCTACCCTTGCAGAGAGACACTTACCTAAACTAAGTTTTAGTCCTCCTAATTTGCAGTTCTAGCTCACTCTGTGCAAAGCTGTTTCCATGTAAGTTAGTTTTATCCTTTGTGGTGGAATTTTGATATAATTCTTACGTTACCAGGATCATCCATTAACTACTGCCAGGAGAGGCATTAACTCACATGCATAATCTATTACACAGCTGACATTACACGTGTTCACCATTTAAGCAGGAGAAAAATTTCGATTCTTCTAATGCAGTAAAAGTCTCTGTAACTATGAATTTCTGACCCTTTGAATGGAGCACTGAAGGAGCATTCAGAAATTATTGGGATTGTTTTGCTTCTGCAGAGAAGAAAAAAAAAAAAAGTTTGAAAGTTTGATGGGTTTCCCTTTATAGCAACTGCTTGTTTATAACTGCAATTTCAAGCCTTCAATTTTTTCTTCCCATTTCTTCTGGACACTACTACAGGATGTCTGTGCTCCAAGTCTTGCAAGTAATGACATCCCAAGAAACGCCACTTCTTTTTCCATGTGTGAGCTCTTCTCAGCACCAACTGAGAGCTTTGTTCTGTAGGATCGCTCTCATGGGCTCTGCTATATAAAGAATGGAAGAGTTTTTGATGTTGGATGCCACTGTATGTTACTGCCATGTTTCTCATATCCAGCATGAGATCAGGGGTAACACTAGCACTGGCAACAAGGAGATAGCTTTGACCAGCCCAGTTATTGTGTTGTAATAATTAAATACATAAAATAACTAGCCATGGTAGTGGATTATGCTGATTTTCAGGTGCATGTGGTGAAACTAAATGGGAACCTCTTGCCATTTAAAGAAACTAAGCAGGATGGGCATGTCCAAGGCGGTTCCCTTGTATTAAACTCAGTAACCATGGGCAGTGGGAAGGGAGAGATTTAAAATACACAACAACCAGATGGGGAGCAACTCCCGACATAAAGGTTTCTATTCATGCCTTTTTTTTTTTCCTCCCCCTTCTCTCCTCCCTTAAATACGCACATTTTACATGCAGCATTTGGGCCCATTAGTTGAGCTGTTTTTGGTAGGTTCAAAATGGTAATGTGGTGTTTTGAGGCTAGGCACTAAACCACAAAACTAGCTGAGTTGATTGCATGGTGCCTAAAGGTTCCTGGCACATGCAGCAGCCCCAGCCTCCCGTTGTCTGCAGGCCTCCAGATGTGGAGCAAGAGCTGCGTGCATGACCCGTGCTGTTACATGCTCAGGATCTCAGCAACGGATGGGCAGCATTCAGTAGGAACCGTGGGTTATGAACAGGATTTGAGGTAAAAATCTTTACTGTTTCTTACCGAGCAGCAGAGAGCAACTGGCTGTGTTGCATGCCAAGTATCATGGCGCTTGGACAGCTGTACACGGCAGCGTTCATCTTGTCTCGAGAAAATGCTGGGGATAGTGAAATATTCACATGCAAAAACTTTCTGAGGCTTGACATCAGTAGACTTTGTGGGCTAAGCAGCAAAAGTGTGAAATTCTTGGAGGATACCAGGCAAGAAAAATCTTTATATTCTGGTCAGCAAAGGGGAAAGGCAAGCCTGGCCTGTCCAGAGGGCAGATTAGAGCGAAAATGACTTTAATGGAAGAAAGGGACGTTTAATTCTGGGCTGTTTGTACTCCTGAAAGGTGAGTATGGATTTGGATAAGAGATCGTATACCCAAAGGGAAGCTTAGCATTTTGCAGAATGATCATTCCAAGCTTTTGCTGAGTGGTGGGTTTTGAACACCTGTGTTCTGAATGTACAAACTTTCTTAATACCTGCTTGTGCCTGTCCCTGTGCTCCCCAGCATGAGGCACAGCATGACTGCCTGCACTCTCCTGGGCCAGCAGTACCTGCTGGTCGTTTCTGTGCACCTGGTGAGACGTGGCATCAGCCAATAATGCCCTTGTGAGACCAGTCCATAGGGGTGCCGAGACATGGCACTGGTTCCACTTGTGCCAGCTACCTGCCCTGGAGCAGAGAAGAAAGGCATAAGCTCCCCGTTTAAGGGATGCTCTAGTGTTAAGCAGCTTGGTGCCCTGCTAGTAGCAGTAGGGTTAATGTTGTCATCTGGCAAGCCCCTTGCTCTGTTGCAGTAACTACTTTTCCCTGATCCTTGAAGGGGGTTGATAGGCAGTGTGTGCATGCTGGCTTGTTATGCCTCTGTTACCCAGTGTCTGTGTCATCCCGTGACACCTTCTCCTGGGAGAAGTGCCAGCCTCATCTGAAGAGCCCCCTCCGAGGCTTGCCGATAGCCAGTAATCCCTTTAGAAAAGTCTGTGTGCTGGGAGGCTGCTGGGCTGCAGATCCTGCTGTTACTAAATTTTGTGTTTCACCTTGGCCTTTTGCCAGGTCCCACGGGGAACTTGGTTTCCAAGAAGCAGTCACAGAGAAGGAGTAGTGGCTCCTGTTCTCTAGGGACCTGTCAGCGCTCGTCCTTCCCTGTGGGATCAAGGCGGCCATGGAAAGGAGGCTCGTGGTGGGCTCAAGTCCTTAAAACCAAGGAACAATAACAGCAGTACTTTGTGATAGTGTCCCTTACATGAGTGCTCCAGGTCCTCAGATTCTCACCGCCTATGCTCCTGTGGCCCTTTCTGCTTCTTTGTGGCAGAATAGTGGGTGTGCATGACTTCAGACTTGGGAAGAGGGACCTGGCTGTTGGAAGGCCCTGGAAGTCACTTGTAGTGACTAAGGAACCAAGTCCTTTGGTTCACATCCACTTTATGGGACGTCTGGGCTATCATGCGGCTACCCTAGAATCATACCCTGTTACAAGGGTCAGCTGTACTTTTTTTTTTCTCTTCTTATTCCCCTCCTATTTGCCAACGTCTGCTGCTAGTCATAGGCAGAGGAGAAAGTGTACCGAATCTTGGGATAGGGTTGGGCACCGTGTGGATCCTCATGCTCCCATTGAACAGGGGCATCCTAATCAAAGCCAAGAAACCACATCTGCTTGACACAGAACTGAGGACTGAGTACTTTCATGTCTGAAAGGTAGATGGAGGGCACAAGGGAGGAATGCTGGCTTCACCTAGGAAACTCTCCTTGAATTCTGCTTCCAGCTTCACAACAGCCTCCTATTAAGACCCATTAGTGCACATGGGTCACTGGTGTGGGTGTTTATGAAGTCTTCACAGGTTTTTGATTTTTTTTGGTGATTACATTCTGCACTAATATGTAAAGAGGATGAATTACGCTTGTTTTGTTTCTTTTCTCCTCTCATCCCCATCTGTTAAAAACAAACCCATAAATAAAAACGAGGCTATTCCATCATTTTTCATCCCTAGCAGGCTGCTGCTAAAAGACAGCTTGCCCTTTATGAAATGATCAGTTGGTACTGAGCTCCAGCCCGTTTTTATTTTAGGACAGAAGAGGCACGTTTCACTTCCTGTAGTTCCTTCTGTGTCTAGCCACTTGTGGTTCATGAGCCCTGCGTTGCTGATGTGAAACTAACAACTTAAACGGTTGTGATCATTAAGAGGAAGAAAGTGCCCAAGGGTGTTTGTCGTCTGGTTTTTGTGAACTGTTTCCTCCATTGCTACTTGCTGTCCTTTTCTGTTGTATCTTTAACACCTGCTGGTTTTATGACCTACGCTGTTTTGACTGAAGGCTTCTCGGCCAGGGATCTTGACTAAAATTTGCAGAAGTAGCTTGGGTCTAAATCTTTATTTTCATGGATTTCTTGGGATAATGAGGCATTATTGTGGTACCAAAGAATCAAGCCCACGTTCTGTGCCAGTACTCCCCTTTTAGTTCATTTTCCCAAAAATGAACTTCATTTTTTCTTCCTATTTTTAATGCGTTTGTTTGTTTGTTTTGGATCAGAAATTAGTATTTGAGACAGAATAGGAGACTGGAAGGTGGTGGTTGTTGTTTTGTGGTAGAGATGTTCTGAACAGGATTTCTGCTGCCACGTGAAGCTTTTGTAATCAAGCTGTATGCCCGTGCTGCTGGGTGGGTGCATTGCAGGAACTATATTAAATCTGTACTGCGGTGTGCAGTGTTAGGAGGAAATAAAATAAATCTCACGTTAAACATTTTGCTTTTTTTGTTCACTAGTTTTGTTTTTGTTTTGTTTTCCATCTTGGGCAAACCCAACTCTGGAGGCAGGGATCAGCTTCCCACTTTATGCAAGCAGATCCCAAGTTTGGCACCTCAGTCCCACACAGAGGCTTCAAAGTAGTATTTCTGTTTTTCTGCTGTAGTAATATTGACGAGTGTCTTGTCTTGTCCCATTAATTCTTGACTTATCTCAAACATATCAAAGTGCATTGCTAGTCTGTCAGGCAGCGTAGCTGCTGTTTAAAAATGCTGCTGAAAATAAAACTGAAGAATTAATCCAGGGAACGTAGTTGTGTGCAGAAGCTGTGCAGAAAACAGTTACTGTGCTCTTGAACAGTGTCTGTTTTGTGCAGCTCGCAGTCTAAAACGTCAGAACTTCTATTTCAGGGCTGTGTGAAATTGCTTGAAGCTTTTTAAGGCTGGACCAAGCATCAACACAACATGTCTTCCAAGTTTCTGTAAAAGTCCTAGTAAAGCAGTATCTAAATATAGTGCTGATGTACAAGTGTTCCTTTATTTTTCCCTGTTGTGTTTTACTTGCTTCTGGTTGTACATTTGCTCCATTTAAAGAGGGTTAGGTTTTTCTCTGATGTTTTCACTCAAAATGTTTGCCTACAAACACTATATGAAAGACAAGTGATTAAAATAAATAAACGCATTTCCTTTTAAAAGGAGCGAAGATAGGAGGCAGCGAAGCTTCAGAGCAGCCAGGAGCCGCAGCTGTGCTGCATGGAGGAGCGCAGCCATGCTTCTGGGTGTGTGCTCTGTTACTGGCACAAAGACTGGCTGTATGTACAACTTAGCTCCCAGTAAGTATCTGTGTCTGGCTAATCTTCTTCCATACCAAAATGGTTTGGTCGAGACAGAAACCGTGGCCTGGATCCTTTCCCTCTGATGGGGAGTGCATAACTGACCATTTCTTCTGTTTTCAAGCGAGGGATCGTTCTTGTAAGCAATTTATCCTATCTGACATCTTTGCCTGCACACCTCTGGGCTGTATGAGGAGGTTAGGGTGACACCATTGCTAAGTCAGTTGTTTGAAAGTAGGTGGGGTAAAACCATCTTCCAGTGCAACAGAAATTGAATTGATATTTTCCCACCTCTAACTTTCGTAGACTGAGGCCAAAGAATCATTTAGGTTTCTATTATCTCAGCATCTAGACCACACACCAGAGAAATGTGTGTTTTTGCAATGCACTTCTGCACAAAGTTCAGTTCTCTTGCATCATACAAAAGACTCCTTGAACCTCTGTGTCTATGGCTTGAAAACTTTAGATTTTGCCTCATTTTGAGGTTTTTATCTTTGTAGCTGTAGGTGGCCCCGTAGATGCTCAGTACTAAGTACATATACAGCTTTCAGTACTTAGAGGGGTCTTAAAAAGTGTGTGTATTTAGTGGTTTTTGTGTTTTGTATCCAGTAAAAGAGTGTTTTCCTAACAAGCTTCCATCAGCACTAGGGAAAGAGAAGGCCTTGTGCAGGAAAGCGGGGCTGGTGGGATACAGCCTGAAACCCTCTTTCTTGTGTGACTTGTCCGGGAACGAGTGCTCACTGGTGACAGTTCTTAGGCACCTCATCTGCAGTGCAGTGTGGTGCAAAAGCTCTCTGCTGCAGGCTCCAGACAAGCTGTTTTCACAGGCAAGTTCCTCTTCTGCTCTGCCCTCTCCTCCTGCACCAGCTGAGGTGAATTACAGCTTGAGTGCCCTTGGAGAAGCGCCTGTGTGGCGGTCGCAGCTGGCTGCCCCGGCAGCTGGGCTCTGATCCTGCCCGGGTCTGCATGCCTCTGCACCTCTAGCAGCTCTCCGAGAAGTTAACAAAGTCACAAGAGCTCAGCCCTTGGTGCAAGGTTACCTTGTGGAACTACTTGGTGACTTGCTGGGCGAGAGGACCTCTTGTTGTTTGCTTTGGGAGCTACTGTCCAAGCAGGAGCTCTGCTTTGTGGGTAGCAGTCCGCATGCAGAAGAAAGCTGATGGGGAGGCTGTCGTCTGCAGAGGTTGGCGCACCTGAGTTGGGACCGGTGTGGTCCTGTTTCCCTTTGGGTCAAGTTCAGTGCCATTCGGTGGCACTTCCCCTGCTCATGGCTACATGTCAGCTTGTTCATGCTGGGGAATGGTGGGACTCCATGAGACGGTGGTGTAACACATCTGTGTTATCAAAATAAGCTCCCTCTTATCCTACCATATTTTAAAATGTGGACAGCCATGAACCAGTCAGTGATGCTGAAGTGTAAAGCAGCATTGTTGGTGTCTGATGGAGAACACCACAGGCTCAGACTGAGAGGTTGTTTCTCTCATCTGCTCTTTGGCCTCACTGAGAGCTTTGACCAGCACTGCCATGCTGCTTGTGCTCGAATCATGTTTTGGTTTTTGTTTTTGTTTTTTTTCTTTAATTTGCTCATAATTAGAGAAGAATTTCCCCTCCAAAATCAGATTCTGAAGGAAAACAAAACAAAACAAAAACAAAACAAAACAATGGGCAGTTTGGGAGAAGAGATGTTATGGTATGTCAGGTGAGAACGTACCAGCCCAGAATGAACCTTGATGTGTGACCCCAACTGCCTTCATCTTATCTGGTAGGTTCAAAGGAAAAGAGGTGAGGGGAAAGCTGGTATTTATTAATGGTGGTGGGGAGCTGTGTTTCACCTTCAGCACCCTGTAAAAAATAAAACCAAAAAGTAACTCTCTTGCTGTGGTTATGAACTACACCGAAACTGTTGTTTTCTCCAGCCAGATAACAGGAAGACACTGAGCTTGGGCAGCAGCTGTGTTCAGAAAAGGTTGTTAGTGGTGTAGGCAGAGCCATCTGCCTAGGAAGGCATTTAGCTTGGGTTGCTTGTTCCAGGCCAAGATGGTAAATCAATCTCTCTCAATATATTTTACAGTGTAACAAGAAAGATGTCTGTGATTTACAGTGTAAACAGGAAAATAGCAGCCAGCCTTATTGGCTTCTTAGTGTCCAAGCTGCACCAGTGAGAAAACAAAACAATAAGAAAAAAAAATGAAAGCAGCTCATCCTGAGAGAGGATGAAGAAGATCTGGACACAGACCAATATTCTTATCAGGCACGTTTACTGCTTTTTTTTTGAATAGACTTTAAATATCCCCTGCTGCCTAGGCTTGGTCCTCCCTTTCCTTCTCACAAACCTGCCACTTCAGTTAAACCCTTGTTTTAACAGGCGCTTTCCTCTCTGCATGGCAGGACTTCTGGTCTGCTCTAGTTAAATACAGGAAATGGAATATATACATTGTGGGTTGTTTTTTATTTTATTTTTATTTTAGTATTATTATTTTTTTTGCTAACAGACCATGCTGTGGCAATTTGGTCCATTTTGTTTCTATTAATTTTCTAATCCCTTCTACTTCTCTCGAGTTCCCTGTTGTCAAACGTTTGAAGTGGTTGCAAAATTCTGAAACAACCCTGAGAACATAATAGTAAATAGTGTGTTGATCATTGTTGGAACTTTCACCCATTCACAAGACAAACGACAGCACCCCAGTAGGTGAGAGAGAAGCAGCCCCCCCGATGGAGTTAGTACATGCAGTTTTCTTTTAGGATTTGTTACTAGATTTCTTTTTTAGCAAGGAAACCGAGGTTGTAGTTTGAGCACAGCAGTAGCGCTGACCTGAACAGTCACATTTGCTCCATCCCACCTCTCTGCTCAGTTTATGCTGATGCATTTTGTGGAGACGATCAGTGAAATGGAACAAGGAGCTGCTCTGTGTTACAAAATAATGCTCTTCTCCAGTTATTTTTAGTCTGGCCAGCTCCTGCTGTGGTTTGCTGTGCTCCCTGCAAACAGGTCTGTTATGGGACAATGGGGAAGATGTGGATAGGATCCCACAAAGAAAGTGGAAACTGCCTGGATCCTAAAAACTTTACCTCTCCTAATGCAGCTCCAGCTTTTGTTGGGAACTAGTCTGACTTATTGGCTCTTGTTATAGCCATGTGTGGGTTGTTCTTGTTTATTTTACCTTGTTTTGCCTCTTTACCTTATTTTTCATGGAAACCTTTTCTCCAGCGTAGTCAGCTTGCACCTCTGATCGAGTCAGTGCTAAATTTTCTGGTGCCTTTCATGCAAACCTGTGCGTGCTTGTGGATATATCTACCTGTCCTTGTATTTTCATAGTGAAAGAAGGCTTTAATTCTGAAGGACTAGACCTAGAATTTATTTTCTGCCTGTTAGGCTTGCAGTGAATCAAAGCAGCTCAATTTTGTGCACAATCCTGAGTAAGGAATGGAAAAGAAAAACTGGGAAGGCATTGCAGTTTGCTCTGGGACTTGCTTTGCCAAGAACATCTAGTGGCCTGACTGCCAACATGAACTGAACATGGAAACGTTTCCAGCCTGCCTGGGACAACAGAGAACAGGAGAGGAATGTGGAGATTTAGACCCTGGGTGGAAACAGATTCACGTTGTGCTGTCTCCAAGGCAGGACTCTAAGAGGTATTCATCCATGTTACAGGGCATTACATTGTGCCATATGACTTAGTGCTAAACATTTAGGAGAAACAGTAAGAAAGAAAAAGGCATCAGGAATTTCATTGTTTTGGGCTGTGGCCTGCCCTGTGAGTTAAGTATTCTCACACTATTCCTTGAATGGAATACGATATAGTTCGGATCAGAATTTGTCTTTTGCTCTTGGCAGCATATTTGCAGCCAGTGATGCTGAATGTAGACCTCATTGATACATCCATGTTTACTGACTGATGTTTAGGGCTTTAAGTGATAGTTAATAAACCCCTTATGTGCCTTGGGGGGCCTGTAGCAGCCACTAGGTCATAGGCAGAGTCAGCTGTCAGAGAAGTGTTCAAGTCTTGCCTTCAGCAGTAACTGTGGGTAACTTTCTTTTCCAATGTTAGTTACACACAGCACATTAGTAGTGTATCCCAAAACTTAGAAATTGCTATGGAGACACCCTGCATTTGAAAGGCCACCTCTTCAAAACATGTAGCCCGTTTTCCTCCTAATCACAGCTGTTGTCATCTGATGGGCTCCTCTGTCCAGTTTGTGGTGTGCGATGATTGTGCTTCCCTCCTGGTGTTTCAGTTTGATCACAACTGAAAAACTGATCAAAAACTGATCAAAACTCAGTATTCCCAGCTTGCGGCTCGTGGCTGCATCATGGAACCTCGGTCTGTGTGGATGTTAAATCTGTCTCCAGGAAAATTCCAATCAGAGCAAAATGCAACAAACAGCGTGTCTAAGAAACAGGCCACAAACTGTCCTCTCCTCTAGTCTCTGCATGAGCTCCTAGAATATACAGGCAGGTTACGTATCTCTGGTCTTCTTTTTAGACGTTGAATGATCCAGGTTTGACACACCTAAAAGATTAAAAGTGGACTGGAGTTAATTCATCTCCTAATGACTTAAGGGCACTGTCTGCTATAAGGATAAAGCTCGTCTGTGGTAGTAGAGACATAAGTTTCTTGGGGGCTGGTTAAAGTCTATAGCCTGAGATCGCCTGGGGGAGGGAGGGTGGAGAGAGAGCCACCAGCTGTCTTGTTGCTTCAGTATTGCTTTTTGTCTTCCACTTCAAAAATACAGTTTTCATTGATGCAGTTCTCAGCCTCTACATGCATACACACATGCACACATTATCCTTAAAAGAGAATGAGGCATCAGGTAAAACTTCACATGTGGCAGATAGTTCTTTCTACAGAAAGGTGGTTTATGACAATGGGAGAGAGGAGGATACAAACCTGAAATTAGTATGGTGATTTGAGGAAAATCTGCTCAGTTTGGGGGTTCACAGCACTCCTCTTTTGGTTGTGGTATAAGCTGAAGTTGTTCTTTCAGGGTCCAGCTTGTATTTTGAAACTTCTTTTCCTGGGGTACTGCTCCCCTCTCATCCTATTCCCAGAAGAATGTTTCACTGCAAGCTACCAACATCCAGCTTGCTTTCTGAGCCCATTTCATGTCTGCCCGCAGACGGGAAACTCCAGCTTGGCTCTGTTGTATGAAGTGCACTTTTAGCTCGGCCTTGTCTGGGTGTTGACGGGTGTTTCCTGTGGGTGGGCTGTGCTCTGTGTGCGTTTCACCACAATTCTGCTTCTGCAACCTGTGCTCCCTAACAGGTTGTTGAGCCACCGCTGAAGGAAGATCATCCTGTGTGGATGGTGGTTTTTTTGTTTGTTTGTTTGTTTGTTTTTCCTATGGCACATGATGGGAGTCTATCAATTAGCACAGAAGGTTGGACATTTTTCATCTGCTCAGGATAGGACTAATGCTTGAGGCCATAGGCAGGCTGGGAGCTAGCTTTTTTAATATTTCCTCTCTGTTTCCATGCTCATCTAATACTGAAGAAAGGATTTGCAAAATAATGAAATAATGCTTTTAGGTTGTTTGTTTGCTAAATGAACTTGCTTTTATATTTGACTGGGGGCTTCAGGTTCCACTAGCCCTCTTTATATGCAGGTGTGCTGTCTTCCATCTCTGTCTCTGTTCTGTGTAAGCAGAAAGTTTGTTCTGCATCTGTTTAGTGTCCTAAGAGAGCCTTTGCTTCATCAGTCTGAGAAGAATAAAGCCACAGGGATATGACATGGAAAACGGAGCATTTATTTTTATCCATACCTGACCTGTGTTCTGGGACAAGCTCCCGCTATAGGTAGGCAGTATAATTACTGCTTGTGGATCTCAGTTTTGCGCAAAACTGTAGAAGTGCACTACATCCTGGTTTTGAAGGTAACTCAGAAGGTATCAAGAAAATAAACAAAATGCTGTTTTCTGTAGTTCAACTTTTTTATTCTTTAGAGAGTGCTGCTGTATTCCCTAGGCAACTGCATTCACAGCCCATCCACACAGATGTACTTCTGCATGTGCTCAGCACTGGGACTGAATCCCTGATCCTTCTCCAAGCAGCCTGGCCAGGACTAAGAAATATGATTACATGAACCTGCGTTATTTATCTCCAAGCACATGGTGATGTGTAAAAGCCGGAGCTAAGAACAGCAAGGTATATCTGTGACTTAAAAGTTATGAAAAAGTTACATTAAAAAGAAAGAAAAAATCATTGCATGCTGGTAATTTGTCCCCAGACCAATCAGGTCTAAAATCCAGGAATTGACTGAACTTCTGCCTAAAGGAAACCAAAGCAGTGCTTTGCTAATACATTGTTTTCATCTGCTCTGCATAAAGCCATACTAGCTTCAAGTATGCCTACTCGGTAGCTACCATGCGTGTAGCCTTGCATTTGGGATTTCTGAGCCATGAACTAGATCAGAGTGCTGATCCAGCTTAGAAGGGAATTGCCCAAGATATTTTTCTTTGAGCTGGCTGAGTTCTTTATCTGGGCCACAGCCATTTGTGGGGCTGTACAGCTGAGGGGATAAGAGGCAAAGGGTCATGCTGTGGTTTGTGGCTCGATGGTGGAAACCTTAGACCTTTTCTTGCTGCCAAAACAATGCATTGTCAAACTGTGGCCTTACGCATTCCCTGGCACAGAAATGCATGGGCAGAGCATGCAAACTGCCTTAGCTCTCCTCTGCTCTGCAACTGAGGGAATGTTTTTGGAGTGAGTATAGACTCTGCAAACTTGTGCTAGTCTTGATACCATTTACAATGAAGCCACAGTGATGTGGGGCTTTGGCATGAGGTGCAGCTCCTCCACCCCCTTCAGGATGCTAGGTATTTTCTTAGGCAGACAGGTCTGTGCTGCTGTGGCTTCACCGCTCTCTTAGTGAGATTAACGGGAGCACAGCTAGCTTGGAAGCACTTCTGCGTGCTGCTGTTAAGCCTTTCAAGCAGCTACGGATGCTGTGATGCTGCAAAAGTATGACACGCTTAAACCATTGCATAGCCATGGATTAAATGCAGCTAATCTGTCTTTGTAAATTAGAAGTTAATTTATTTTTTCCTTTCTGCTTGCAAGGTAGATCTCTAACTTGATCTCATACTCCCAAAGAATGAATGTGACACACAGCAGGCAACAGGACGAGGGAATGGTCCTGCTGTGCGGTCTCTGAGTGCAGTGAATTTGTGTCTAACTGCAGATTTGTTTGATTCTCCCCCTCCAGGTGAATTTTGATGCAGTGAAGGAAGGGAGCAGCTTAGAAGAAGGGGAAGAACAGAAAAATGGAGAAAGGGAATGTTGAATTATAGCAAACTATACTGAAATATAGAGAGGTGAGAGGATGGAAGCAGTAAGAGAAGAGGGGGGTTAGTGGGACAGGCTTATAAAAGCTGGAGCAAAGCAAGGCCAGGGAAGCTATTGCCATCAAAACCAAAGGGTAAATGCTTGAGTTTTTTTAGCAGTGCTTGCAAAATTGATGTAGAGCCTTTGTAGTCCCAAGTAATTCATGGCAATTGAAGGTTGTGCTGGTACAGGAGGGTACTGTGAGGGATCATCGGAGGGCCAATGGTAGAAATAGGTTCTCTTACAGAAATGAGCCTTCTTGACGCTGCAGTCACAGCTGCCACTCTTCTTTATGGGATGGGATCTCTTACAAGTTGCTGACAGAGGAGAGGATCCTGTTGGCCAGGTGAGAGAAGTGTGAGCGTTTGTTGCCCATTGGCTATCAGAGGATAAACTCTGGGGGTTAAATGGCCGTGTTGCTAAATCAGGTCCCCGTGTTCAGAGCAGCACTGGTGCTTTGCTCCCCGTCTGCGACGGCTTGTCTTGCTTCTGCTCCCTCGTCTGCTCACCAAACTGAGCAGACCCTCCTGAGTGGCATCCGCCAGTTCCACGGATACTTCCTTGGTGCAGTGGGCACGCATGGGCTGGTGTCCTCAGTATTTCCTTCATTTCCTTCTGGTACTCTCTCATTTGAGCCCAGCATCCTCATATCCCTACCATTTTTCCTTAGTTGTCCCCTGTCAGCAACTGTCTGTCATACCTGTGTTTCATCTTCCTCTAGCTGCTGTCTCCACTGGCCACCTCCAAGAGCAGCACCCGGTGCAGCTGGAAGTGTCGGGTGAGCTCCTGGCTCCAGCCTCTTTGCAGCAGTGTTTTTACTCCCAGGTAGAGCCTGAACAGCCTGTGCAGCATTGTGCTGGGTTTAGGAGAGCTGAATAACCTCGTTTCCCTAGCAACAGTGGTCTTTTTAATCAGAGGGATGCAAGTCTAGCTCTGTTACTTGTATTAGGACTTGCACAGTGTATCTGGCTGCAGTAATACTTTGCTTCTGTTGGAATAAATGGTGGAATAAAAGCATGAAAGTCCGTCTGCCTCAGAGATAATTAAAATCTCCATAGGTGGATTTCAGTGCTGTATGCAGCAATAATAGAAAGAAGGATTATAACTGCTTCTAAGCTTTTTAATGTGTGGAGGATACAGTATTAAAGTTTTAAAATGTATTTGGAGCTTTCTCGGCATGGATCTCTTGGCAGTCGGTGACACTGATGGATTGACACTCTTCATTCCCTGTTGAGATGTCTTATTTTCATTTTTATAGATAGGAAGACAAAGTGAATGCTTCAAAGGTAGACTGAATCTTTTTGTAAAGCTAGGAATACATTTCTGCTTCCAAGCTCAAGTCTTCCAGCCTTCCCTTTCCTTCCCTTTCAGGTAAAGGTTTCCCTGTGCAGTAGGAAGAAGAATGTGTTATGCAAGAAGTATGAAGGCCTACTTCTTAGCAGGGGAAAGTGAGGAATGTGAAAATACTGTGATTCACTCAAATCTTTTCTGCTAATATGTTTTAGATTCAGTTCACTCCTCCATTAACAGAAACGGAGCAAACTATAAAATTAGAAAGTGATCACTGGGAGTGGAAAGAAATATTCCTGCCTTAATTTCTGCACAGCAACAGGGTGTTGTTGCCTGTTGGGGTAGCACAAAGCAAGGGCGATGCTGTCTTCTCTTTCTTTTAGCCAAAGGGCTCTTGACAATTCAAGAATGAGATCTGGTTGGCTTGCAGGTTTGTAAGCATTATCCAACTTCAGGATACCTAAAAATATTTTAGTGACTTTTATTTGTGATTGATTATCTTTACTTCAGCAACTCCCTTGCAAGCCTCCATTTACCAAAACAACTTAAGAGGGTGTATTCCAAACAGTTGAGAAACTCCGGAAAGCCTCTAACATCTCAATAAAAGTCTATTCCAGAGAACATGTGCCACTTCCCCCCCCCCCCCCCCCCACCCTGCCTTCCCCATTCCTGTGGTCTTGCACCATCTAAAAGTCTTCTGAGGAACTCTGAGGGCTTGAGCACAAGGTAATGCCATGAGGGGGTGGGTGACATGAAACTCATTGAGTCTGTTAAAATAATATTGCCACGGGCATTCAGCAGCCTGAAGGCCTCATATACAGCTGTAATTTAGCTGGGTGGTATTTGGTAGAAATTGAGACAGAGGCTCGCTTCTACAGTGACTTTATTGTTGGGTTTTCAGTATATTGTTTGCATAAATTCCCTCGACCAGCTCTCCCTCCTGAATAAGCCACATGGATCAAGTTTTATTCTGTTCCACACAAAGTTCACATCCTTTACTGGAATGAGTCATGCTTTAACTGAGTTTGCTGTGAGGGAGGAAAGTGGGCTTTAAAATGTTACTCCTCCACCCTGCCTTAGTGATGTATAACAGGATTATTAGTATGCTTGGCAGCTGCTGCTTATTAGTTTTGCAGAACCTAGATATTTGTGAAAACAAGTAAAAATTAATTCTACAAGTAAAAACTGTGTTTCAGTGTGAAGTTAATACAAAATTTTAGACTCAAGATCAAAAAAAAAATCTTAGTTTGTGGCTTTGTCTTCTGTAAGACTTGCCTGCTACAATAAAAGTGCATCTAGCTTATCTACTGTAATTTTTTTTTCAGTTTTGGTAGAAGAGTGACATTTTGTGACTTGTAACTGAAAGAGGCGGAGGAACTGTGCCATTTCATGTTCAGTGACCCATGCACAGCTTCTTACTGCGCACCGCTTCTGGGCACTGGTGGGTGGAAGTGCTTCACGTGCACGGCACCGGCAGCAGGCCCCTCAAAGGTTGTCTCCAGCTTCCACAGACAAGATTGAAGTGCTGCCGTGCCCCTGTGCAGAAAGCAAAATTACCTCTTCCATGTGTATTTGTGCAGAGAAGTAAAAGATCTTTTTAATTTATGGTAGAGGGAGCTGCTCTGTTCAATGTGCGTCCTCAATACAGATTTCTGCAGAAACAGTCTCAGGATGCCCCTACCAAAGATACTCATCTTTCCTTCAGTAGTTCAGTGGTATCTGATGCAACAATGGTTAATTTGGCTCTTCATAGCACCGTCGATTTCTTGGTTGGTTGGTTGGTTGGGGTGGGGTGGGGAGTAGTGGAGGGCAGAGTGGCTGGTGGTTTAAGGAATGAGTCTCCAAATCAAGGAGGAGCAGCAGGCGATAGAAGAGGGCCTCTTAAGATTTTATTTTTGGCAGCAGGCCGGTTCACTTGACACACAAGACCTTTCTTTCCTAGTCCTCTTGTTCTGAGAGGTCTGAAAAGAGTTACAGAGTCACAGAGCCATTGAATCATTTAGATTGGAAAAGATACTCAAGATCATAAAGTCCAGCCATTCCTCTTTTGAGCTATGTATTACCTAGGATTGCTAAACTGGCAGGGGCATCATCTGTTCTTGTTCCACAGAAAAAAACAATTTGTTACCCTAACCCATTGCATTCCTAAACCTACATAACTTTTATGGAGCCTGCAAAAGGATTTGTTTTTGCTAATGCTTTTGAAGTAGAACTTGGGGAAAAGAACTGCGATTAAGCGAACACCACTATTAGATTTTAGAAAGGACTTTATCTTTTAGGACTTAAAATGATTGAATGTTTGGTGACAACAGAAGTTTAATTAAATTTACACCTCCACTTGGTCTATATTTAACTATCACAGACTCTGGATTTACTGATAAGTAATCATCATAGGTGGGAGGCCGGCAGTGCTGTGGTTGACCAGCCTGTCTCCCCATCTCCTGTCCAGCTTGACTCTGACCAGACAGATTTTTCTCCTGTGTTTTACAGATGCTTCGTTCAGTGGCACACCACCTAGCTATGCGTACGATGCAGACCGTGCTGAAGAACAGAGGCGACATCATGATATGATGCCCTATATTGATGACTCGCCTTCATCTTCACCTCATCTCAGTTCCAAGAGTCGGGGCAGCCGAGACACCCTATCTTCAGGGTCTCTGGAATCTACAAAATCAGTGAGTCCTTTCCTGCCTTTTTGGAGTCATCAAAGCCCTGTAGAGTTTAAAAGGGTGGACTGATTTAACAGGGAGCAAAGATGGGGGCTACTAGCATCATAGGACAGATTATCTGATACAGTATAGTGGGTCCTGATTGATACTGTGTATTTAAAATCAATTGCTAAGCCTAAACTTCAGGGATGTGTGTTCTGTATATGATTGTTAAGACTCAGTTTTTCATCCTTTCTGAATTTTATTGGAGTAAAATGATGCTTAATTGCAGCTGAGAGGTTCTCTAAACATGAGATATTTCAGAAAGGAAACTCTGGACCAAAACATCCTAAGGTATAGATGCATTAAGGGGATGTGTTCAATGTGTGTATCTGTGCCTGTGGGTTGTCCTTAGCTTTCAAAAGAAAAATCCAAATTATTTTCAGGTAGGTTAATGGCTTTGATAAAGCATCTAGAATATACAATCCATTTCCTTGCCCTGTGAAAATGGAATAAGAGAAATTAAAATTGCAAGCTCTGAAGTATGATGACTTTGCATGGGAGATGGCCACTTCTCATGAAGAAATTTACTTACTATTCACCAAACACCTATCTATATCATTAATTTCTATAGATAAAAAGCTCAGAAGGGACCACCTAGCTCGACTTCTGTTTTCATGTGGCCATTCAGGCTATCTTGCATTATTTATTTTTGCTTCAGGTTCACTAGTATGGCTATAGGGATTTTTTAGTTCTTTGGTCTTGATAGAGAGCCTACCACTCACTTTGGTTTAAAAAAATATGAAACAGCATAACTCTACTGTCTTCAATCAAAAATGTCTTATATTTAGCTTGAATTTATGTTCACCTTTCTACCTTTGTCATCTTTATCCTTTTGCTTCCTAAACTGAAAAGCACTTCAATCCCAAACTGCTATTTATTTGAATTTATTTGTCATCTGCAGCCTTCTGTTTTCCCCAGGTCATTCATAAAAATGCTTAATAGCACAAGGACAACTGTCACTTCCTTCCTGCTATATTTCTAAGACAGTGTAGCTAACCAACCTTGAATTCCCCCATTATAAATGATGCTTTGAAATCTGCAGTAGCTGTTAAGTAGCTTAATTTGTGTTGACTTTGTATTATTCTGTCCTATTAATCAAGGTGTCATGGGAGAAGATGATGGGTATTTTATAGATAGCAATGTACATGTAAATCAACACCATCATCTGTATCAGACACTTATTTATCTTATATCAAAAAGATTTCAGGAGCCTGATGAGTTTCACAGACCATTGCTATTTAGCATTTATTGTATATATCCTCCTATAACTCTTCATCGGTTAGTGTTGTATCATGTTTCCTTACTTTTTGCAGTTGATTGTTAGATTAAGAAGCGTACTTGAGACGGTGTTGTTCTTGTCAAGATCTCCTAAAGCATTATGAAGCACATATATTGTTGGTTTGCTTTATGTTATTTGAATATAGTGCATGGAATCTAGCTAGCTGCTTCTGCTTTAGCCTATTAGCTCTGAGATGCTTCTTTACCTCTTGGGATGAGAATTCTTGCGATATGCAAGAGTCTTTTGAATGAAGAAATGATCATTAATAATTTCAAAAACTCAAATGTTTTAATACTGGCTTGAGATTTTCAGGTTATGTTTCTTAGGTTAAGGGAAGAATGGTATGTGACTTCATATGGCTGAGAGTTGTCTTAAAAGAACCAGTTGTCATAGCGTCTGTAACTGAAGGCCTGGAAGAGACACTACCTCATATTCCATCTTGTTCTTGGTTTGTTTGAATATTTCTCATAACCTTTTAGAGCAGTTAATTTTAGAGTCATCTTAATAATGCTAGAATATTGCCCTTTAAAAAAAAAACACAAACATAAATGGCTGCTTTCTTCTCTTTAACTATAAAAAAATGTTCTACTGTTTCCAGTAGAAGCGTCTTGATACAGATTAGACTTTTAATCACGAACGTCAGCTGCTTCAGCTGATCCTGCCTGTAATTAGTCCACAAATGATAATGCCACTCATGAAGGAGGGTCTACAACAAATAGGAAGAGATGAGCTTGTATATGGTTATGTTATTTCCTAAACAAGTTAAACTTTGTTATCACAAGTTGTTAGACAAGTTTTACTCTACTTATGTTTTCAACTGTAGTGGAAAAGACATCAGTAACAAAATTAAGTGTGAAACACACTGTGCTGAGCCAAGCACAAAAAATGTGTTGGAACAGAAGCCTCAAATTCCAGGATGCAGGTCTTTTTTTTTTTTTCCCACTACACCTGATTAGCAGAAAATATATTTATTTGCCTGTGCTTGCTTTTATAGTTGTCCCCTATCCTTACTTCTGTCTTACGTGCCTGCAATTACTTAAGAAAATTTTAATTATCTTTGTGACCAGAGTCTAGAAATGAACAGTTACTGTATGCAGCAACATGACACTTGTGCTATATATACCACTGTCAAAATATTAACATTGTAAAGGCATTCAGAAGTTAGGAAATGGCTGATTAATCAGCCCTGTCTTCTGCCTATAGTCTTGAGTCTTTATGGTAATTTTCAATTATACAGTTGTCATATTTTTTTTGTATGGGCTTTCTGCATTGTTTAGTTACATAGTGAATGATATGCAGTGGATTCAATGTTTTATCTCTAGTGTTACATGTGCAACTTACCTGCAGGACACTTCACACTCTGCTCTGACTACAGAAGTACTCACTTCCTTTGGACAGACCATTAATTCCAAATGCTATTAGAATGCTACACAGGTCTTAATTATCCTTGCAATGTTCCTGTGAGATAAGAGGTGTTCACTAACCACAGGTAACGAAGGTAGAGAGATTATAGGAAAAGCATCTGCTAATTTTAGGTGCTTAATGCGAGATGCTTAATGTTCTGCAAAACCAGGTTCTGACTTTTAATGCATTATTTACGTTCAAGGGAAGTCCCTTTAATATCACTTGCAACCAAGAGTTAACAGCGCTCCAGTCAGGCACCCAGAAGATGGAAAGCATGCCAAAAAAAAAAAAAAAAAAAAAAAGAAGAAAGGAACAAAGGTGATTCTGACCAATTCATTTATCATCACCAGAAACACACAGCATTCTGGTGATGTTAATCTGCCTTATCCATGAGACCAGCCTTGCTTTTGGAGACTGGGAGATTGGCTCATTGATGTCTGAACATTAAGGGCATTTTGTTTTGACAAATTTTGTGGGCTTGCTCTGGGCCTTATAATTTTTGCCAAGTCTTTGACTAAATCCCTGCATCTTTTGATAGCAGCCATAGAATTTGGTTGGATAGTGTGTCAAGCTGATCTATGTTTAGTCTACCTCACCAGCATAGAAAAGGTGCAGAGTGACAAAAGCAGTGTCTTGTTCCAAAAGAGAATGGGAGGATACCTCCTGGAGTGCTTTCAGAGGAGCTTCACGTTCCCTCAGTGTGTGGGGTAACCAGCTCCCAGGACCTCACGTTCTGTGTTCCAGGAAGTGAGGGCCACAAGTTGATTTCCAGAAGGTTTGTGTACTTCCAAATCTCTGTCATTTGGGATCTGTTTTCCAATTCCCCTCTCACCTATCCCATCTAAGCAGACTACAAGACACTCTGGCTGGTCTGCCTCCAAACAGAATCACAGAATCACAGAAAAGTCTAGGTTGGAAGAGACCTACAAGATCACCGAGTCCAACCTCTGACCTAACACTAACAAATCATCCCCTAAACCATATCCCTAAGCTCTACATCTAAACGTCTTTTCAAGACCTCCAGGGATGGTGACTCAACCACTTCCCTGGGCAGCCTATTCCAGTGCCTAACAACCCTTTCTGTAAAGAAGATCTTCCTAATATCCAACCCAAACCTCCCCTGGCGCAACTTTAGCCCATTCCCCCTCGTCCTGTCACCAGGCACGTGGGAGAACAGACCAACCGCCACCTCGCTATAGCCTCCTTTCAGGTACCAAACTGTAGGACTTCAGCCACTTCTTATGTATTTATATTCTACCTGCTTTGTTTCTGTCACACAAACATCTCCTGCTATCCAGGGAGGGTGAAAAGAAGTGCACCAGCCTGTTTTCTCTTTGATCTGGAGAGGACATAAACAACATGGGCGTTTTTAATGTGTATCTCAACGTCCCAACTCATCATTTTTGTGGTAAGGAGGCCTTAACAAATGTTTGCATTGAGCAATCTAGGCTGTACCCCCTCTTCTGGCTCTTCCAGAATCTCATGCTGAGCTGCTGAAGCATGTCCTGGCATAAAGCCAGTGCTTCTGCCAAACTGTTGCTCTGAAGCAAGCCTACAGAGAGAAGAGGAAAAGGGAGAAATAGGTTCCGTTAATGTATAAGGGTAAGCTGTTTGTTTATTGAACTTGAGAAGTTATTTAATTTTCCTGAGCCTTGCTTTTTGTAACAGTTGAACTGTTGTTGTTGAAATTCCCCAAAATTCTGGAAACTGTTTTGGAAAACGTCAACCTGAACATTTGCCAAATAAGACAGAACTGGTAGCTTCAGGGTGCCAGACAGTGTTTGTAATAGGTAGTATTAATTCCATCCCTTAGAGCAGAAAGAACAAGAATCTTTCTGTCCTCCTCATATAGTTAGGGGAAAAAGTAGAGAAGATCCTTGGACAGAGTTAGAGGACAGGGGAAAGCACTGGGACAGCTGGCAGTGTTAGTGACTGACACCCTTCACTAGAGGACAATTACTGCCACGAGCTTTGGAGTGGGCAGCTTGTTGCTTTGAGGCTAAAGGCATTTAGAGGGAATGGGAAGCTCCAGTCATGATAGTCCTGTGGCTATTACTCATGTGGGGAGCGATTAGAGAGATGGGAAGAGTCAAGATGAGAAGGCCTTTCAAGATCTGCTTGCTAACACAGCCAGGCCCAGAGATGTGTGGGTCGAGGGTGTTGGGCTCTGTGGAGGTGGGAGCAGGACAGCCTGTGGAAAGGCTGGTTCCATGCCCCCACCCACACCACCAGGAAATGAGAGAGATTAATCTAGAGATTGAGGTGATTTTTTTCCCCTGAAATGGGTCTCCAATTTTTGTATACATCACCTCTGAACAACTAATTCCTACTTTCTATTCTATTTGGAAGGGAAGTTGGCCGATACTTGAGAGATTTCCAGGTAGATCTTTTTTTTTTTCCTCTTTCTGCTGTGCAGTCCACTGGTTGGCACAGCACTGGCAGCTATTGCCAGTCCTCAGCCTAGATTCTCCTGTTCCCACTCCCTGTCAGCCATCTGGGAAGCAGGACTGCAGCACAACAGGTTGTGGACTCTTCTCCTGGCTTGGTCCCAAGGAGGGGAATCTGCATTTTAGCTCCAGGATAACAGCGCTTGGTAGTTCTAAATTCCACCTGCTTACAGTCATTGGCTCAGTGACTTGCCTTCTCATCCCTTGCCTTTCTAGTGACACCAAAGTCTTCTCGCTGTCTCCAGCTGTCATTCAAAGCTGTGACCGTGGGGGAGCTCAAAGCATCATTTAAACTTGCAAGCAATGCTGCCCTACTGGCTCCCTTAAATAATGCCCAGGACTCTCTGCCATCTCTGGCTTGTTGCCTCCTAGTAAGCATCACTCCTTCTGTCCACTTGCTCATGGAAGGAGCCTTTTTAGTGTCCTTTGTGTGCCTGTCTTGGACACATCTAGAAATCTGTTGTGTGGCTTTTAACCAATAAGAACATCCTTGGCACCTCCTTGATTTTTTTTTTTCTGGATTTTAAGTGCTCCAACAAAAGTAAAATGCCACTCCTCTGAATGCTTTGAGATGTTAAGTGCTGCTTTAATTAAAAAATAAATGTGTAGGGTGTACCTTTTGTTGTCATCTGCTCTGCTGTTTAATGCTTGGGTCTAGCAGGGTGGAAGGGGACTGAGGCTCCCCAGAGCACAGAGAAGAATGAAATCTGGCATGGCTGCCTAAGGTTCTGTGTGAGCTTCCTATGGGGACAAGTCTGGAGGAAAGCAGTCAAATTTATCTTCATCTGACTTTTTTCCTTGCAAAGCAGGAGGGATATGCACTGCTTATCCTACTGGGGTTGAGTCCTGACAGACCTGGGGAGAAAAGTTGACCTCTGAAGCTACATCAATAAATGGGATTACTTCTCTTACAGCTCTGCTTGCTGCTGCCGCTGCTGGCTTCTCCTCCCATCTCCAGCATTTCCGAATCCTTCTCTTTTCTCCCTCGCTGTATCTGCTTGTATTTATTTTTTTCTTTATTTACTGCTACTTTTTTCTCACCGCCCCCAACAGATGCAACTTTTCCTTTTTCTTCTCCAGCTCTGTGCTGCTTAAGGTTTCTGCCTGGATGTACAGCCCTTCCTGAGGAGAGCTGGCACACCAGTACTGATGTTATAAATAATGTTGGCTCCTCTCCCTGCTCCTTCCCCTCCCTGTGTAGAGCTTGATATGGCTCAGTTGCAGAATTTGCCCTGTTTAATATCACCTAGACAATGAGACACCTCCAGCCTGTTTAGTGAAAGCTTTCAAAGATATTTACGCTTGAAAAATGTAAATGAATGTTTTTTCTCTTTCATAGTTTGTCGTGTTCTCTGAGATTCTGAGCTGTCCTTACAGGAAACCTCTCCTTTGAACACATTCATTGCACAGCATATGAACACACTGTACCAAAGGAAGGTCTGAGAGTTAAAGTGCCTTTTATACACCCACTTTGAAGCACTGCTTCTCTTTACAGAGCTGTTCCAGCAGCAACCACTTTGCAAAATCTTACACATTGTGGTTTCGAGATTCTTAATCTGTGTTTGTCTAACATTTGCAATAAAACAATTCTTGCTGTTATTTTAAACAATAACCAGAAAGCCCTGAGTTCTTTAAACAGACTTGGGAAGAACTGACATTGTCTAATCCTTGGAGCTGGTGAATCTCAGGCTCGCAGTAATTGAATTCAACATGCAATGCCAACCTGGTTAGCAAACAAAAGTACTTAGGTTGACAAGCTGTAAACATGTTCATAACAGCCATGGCTTGAGGCCAGTGTATGCACACTTTCTAATATCTTCAGTGCTTCTATTCCCTCTGACTGGCCTTGATTCAGGTTGCAAGATTGCATTTATGACTGTGACTCAGTCTTTTGGTTTTTAAATCCTTGGAATACCAAGAAGCACCACCCAGTTGAGAAGAAAACAGAACTGTAGGCATGGGATATCCATGCAATTTCCTTTATTACTGTATTCCACTCTTCCTTTTATTTTGCTTCTCTTTTTACCTTTTTAACTGTAGTTCATGAGGGGTGGGAGCAAAGCACTGATTTCTAGCTTTTTTTTTCAGAACTGGCTGGTTGTTAGGTCCTCACAGCTGCTGTGGCACACAGCCAGGAATGCTGTTTGCTGCCCCAAGGTACTCTTGTAAGACAGATTTATTCCTAAACATGTGGGTAGAGAGGCAGTCAAAAGATGGAAGGTCAACGAAGACAGGCTAGAAACAGATGCTTGCGTCAAAGAGGCAGGGACACAGTCAGAACGTGAAATACTAGTCAGACTAGTACAAGTGCAGAACATGCTGACCAAGCCAGGTAGGAAGCTTGGGATGGATGGACTGCTGACCACCTGGCGTTCCCTGCTGAGCAGTTGGAGTTTGCCAATATGGGCTTCTCCCACATCCTGCTGAGAACATCCCAGCAGGTTAATAGCTGTATTTTCCCCTAACTAACGTGGTGTGGTGGACATGGTAGCAGCTCCTCCCCTTGCCACAAACAGCTCAAAGATTTCATACTGCTTCCTTCCTGCCAGGGTAAGGGAAGCGAGCGTCCAGCCTTGGCAGGTCTCCCTGACACTGCGTGTATCTGGGGAGCTTGGTTCCTAGGCCCAGGATGTTCCCTCTCTTAAATGCCTGGAGTGCAGAATGGAGCAGTCAGTGGGGCTTTGTGGTTGCGGGGTTGCTCTTTGTTCCCTTTTTTTTTTTCAGATATGGCCAAAGCAGAAAATGCCCTTGGCACTGGGTGCATCACATTTTTGTGTGCTCTAAGTGGAGAGTGGAAGGACAGTATTACAGTATCTTTGCCTGCTAATTGCTCTGACTTGTTTTGGGTGTGCAGGTGAGCCTGTTCCCAATTCTGTAAGTGAGAAATGTTGTAATGCCAAATAGTAAATTTGTTTCTCATCTTCCTGGTTTTGGCACCAGCTCTCAGTGAATTTCTCAGTCCTGGAGTGAACTTCATAACAAGCATGACTTAAAAATCACCCTGAGGCTGAAGAAGAACAGGGACTGGTCTCCAGAAGTTTGTCCAGCAGCAAGAGCTCTGCTGCCTAGCGCAGCCCCAGATGACATTGTCAGAAAAGGCCTTCCTCAGCAGGAAACTCATGTCGGGGCACTGGTTCTCAGGAAGAGATGCAGAGTGGCAGCACAATGGAGACAGCAGCAGCATGGTAGCATATTGATCCCTGACACAGCAGGAGATCATCTTTCCACATTTCAGGAATCTGTATGTAAATCGGAGGTATTGCTTTGGAAACCTTGCAGTGTGCTCTGTGATTGTTGAAAAAACTCCCCAGAGGGTTTCTTCAGCAACTGCTGCCCTATATCTAAAAGCAGCCAGGCCCTGCTCCGGCTGGCTGGCGCTGAGGCTACAGTTGTGCAAGCACTGCACTTGGAAAATGCTCCTATAAAAAGGATTAGGACAACACTGTGGACTTCTCAATGTGACCTTGTGGTAATGGCCAGGAAGGAAGGTCTGTAGTGTGTCCTGGGAGATGTTTGTCTCCCTGAAAGCAAATCTCTTTAAGAGAGGAAATTAGCATTCAGACAGAAAATGCCGTCTCTGTCAGCTGACGATGCCCAGCAAGAACTGGCTTATAAATTAAAGCTTTTATTTGTGAAGAGGAAAGCTGTTCTCAGTGCTATAATGAAAACTGTTGTGTCACAGTTGTGATGGGGAAGTTTGAATCATTTAAACGACTCGTCATCATGTGCTGCTCTTTACAGATGTTACAAACATACCCAGCTGGTTTTTAAACCCTCACCTCCTCCAAGAGAACCTGCTAGACATAATTATAGTGCTGTGTCAATATTGACCGCTTGCCTCATCTGCAGCAGTGGGGACTTTGGAGCACTGTTAGTTTTTTTCAATGCTTCTTTGTGAAGCTGCATTTCCTTTTGTAAATGTTGTAAGAAATCTTTGGAAGCCAAGAGATTTGTGTTTTTCTTGCATCAGAGCTCCTGGGAGTTTCACAGAGATAGCTGAGTGCTTGCCCAATTAAATGGAAGAAATCTTTGTTAGACATCTTGATGCTGTCTTTCTTGATTACCTGTGTGCACTAAGCCTAACCTGGGGGTGGACATCCAGGCACTACTGGCATAGAAATCAAAAGCAATGGTCATAATATTGTTGCAGATTTCTTACTGAGCTTTAACAAGTGCTCCGCAATGCACAGAATCTGTTGCAGTGTTCCTTTTACCATGTAGTTTGTCACTGGTGTTTTTCTTAAATCTTCTGAATGTGGCTGCTGAATTACAAATTCCTAGCTCCTTTGAGATGCCCTTTCAAGATTTTAAAAGGCACTGTGGCTCTTACTGAACCTCTCTGAAAGGCAGAATGCAAAGACAAGTTCTTCTTTCCATGTAGCACCTGACATACATGTAAATCTTATTCATTTCTTTAGAACAGCTTCTGTCTGCCACTTTCACTTAGGAGGTGTTGGTGTTATTTGGCACCTCACAACATTTTTATAAAGGAGCTGCTGCAAAGTCTTTTAGCCTAGAAAATAGCTTGTGAAATTTAACGAAAGCATTTGAAAGTCAAGGTTGTTACTGATGAGATTGAATCCAAAAATATCTGGGAGCGTGAGGATATGTTTCGTTCTTAGTGCGGTGCGTGGGCTCAAAGTCACATTCAGTGTGATGGCTGCTGTAAGCTTACCTAGGGCCACGGTATCTTCTCTCCATAATGAACCTCATCTATGTATTTGCAGAGTTCAGAGCATAGGACCCTAAATTAAATGGAGCTTTTTAAAATCAGCTATAGAAGGGCTTTATGTTCAGCCCGTAGAGTGGAACAAGCTGTTATGTTTCCTAATCCCCCTGCTGCTAAAATCAATAACCAAAGATTCCTCTGGATATTAATAGGAGTAGGATGGAGCCCCAAACAACCTACCCAAAACCCTTGAAAAGTATTTACTTTTTCAGGTCTAACTATTGACTTTACACTTGGAGATATTTAACAACATAATAATGGTGCAAAAATTGTAAAAAGCCATTTCCATGAATGGGAGAACTAACAAGAAATGGAAATAAGGTTCTGTAAAAGTGCAGGGGGTATGTGTTCTCATTATTTATAACCTTCACTGTTTGGCCAATTTATTTTCAGAGTTTGTGGAAATACTCAATTTCATTTTATGAGGTTAAATATTTTTCGGTTAGCAATTTTGAGAAGGATAGTTGAAATGCAAAAGATGAGATTAACATCAAGTGTTAAGAGAAGTAATAATCTTCCCTCGGTGCGTACATTTGCTCATGCACGTATTTATTTCTTCTCTCTCCTTCTTCAATTGTTTTGGTTAAGAAAAGCTTTGTGGAATCCTGATAAGAAAATCAGCATGTGCATTCCAAGCACTGCTGATTATTCCATCTTCTAACTAAAAATAGACATTATACATGCTGGCACTGAAAAATAACTTGGTGAATAGTAGAGAGTGGGAGAAAGAACAGCCATCTTAACAGCAGTGTCAGCCCGTAACCACTCTATATTCATGCGCATCTGTGTAGATACAGGGGAGGTGATCCTGTCTGCACAGAGAAACACGTGGCTTTGGAATAGGATCATAGGCAACTCTCATGGGAGGAGGGAGTGAACTGCACAGAACCAAGGGTCCCTAAAATTTGTTTAGAAAGATAAATTTTGGGTTTTGAAATTTTAAGTTTTAAATTACGTGAAGAATCCCAGGCAACTAGCTGAGGCACCAAATTTGGATGACTAAAGCTAACACCCATAAACAATCTAAGTGGCATCAGTTTCTGGTAAATAATTTTTTTCCTTGATGTTTTTATCAATGTATATTTCTAGAAACTAGACACTAAGCAGAGGTGTTTTCTTTTGGTTGTTTTTTATTAGTCTGTTAAGTAAATCAAATAACTGAGTATGCTTTTTTTTTTTTTTTTTTTTTTTTTTTCCCCTCCTTTTAACAACTTCTTTATAGAGTGAGCCAGATTTGGAGAAAGGCCTGGAGATGAGAAAATGGGTCCTTTCAGGAATCCTGGCCAGTGAGGAAACCTACCTGAGCCACCTGGAGGCTCTGCTGCTGGTAAGCACTGGTGGCAGACACCATTTCAAACACTGGTACTTGCCTTTTCACTGCTGCTTCTGTCCAGAGTTTCCCAGAACTTCCGGTACCTTGGCTTATCAGTTGCTCAGTGCAAAAGGTTCCTGTTACCCCTCTTCTCCAGTAGAGAAAGAGAAGCCTCAGGAGAGGACTGAATTTGGCACAACCAAGGAGTTATTAGTGTGCTAGCATACAGGAGTCCCCCCCATCTTTCAGTATTCAGTGCTAATTATTGGACACAGTGCTCTACAGCTGAACAGAGATTGAGGAAACTGAGTGCAAAGGGATTTTAATCACCTTCAAAACATCCTGGGGAAATCCATATACCAGGGGTGGCTGATGACCATGAGAGGGTTTGTTAATGTCTAGCTTTCAGGAGCTGTATGAATGCAAATATCACTTATTAATAGGACAGCTCTTTGGAAGGATGTGTTGTAATGTGGTAAGGGTGGATGTACTTGGTTTGCATGGTAATGATTTCCTTCATTCCTCATTTCAGCCTATGAAGCCTTTGAAAGCAGCTGCCACCACATCTCAGCCTGTGCTGACTAGTCAGCAGATTGAGACAATATTCTTCAAAGTGCCTGAGCTCTATGAGATCCACAAAGAATTCTATGATGGGCTCTTTCCCCGAGTGCAGCAGTGGAGTCACCAGCAACGTGTAGGAGACCTCTTCCAAAAGCTGGTGAGTTAGCTGCCATCGCCAAAGCTTCTCTTATCTCTTATTCATCTTACAGGTGCTGCTCTAATTCCTTCTAGTGACTTTGCATAGACTACAGGGATGAAAGCCCGTAGCTGGAGTAGATGACAGGCTTATAGCTTTGCCTCACTGCAGTGAAGGGCCTACAGCAAAAGTGGCTCTTTCATTGCTGTTAATTAAAGGCTCCAACAAGCTGTGCTACTAATACAAATACAGTTTTACAGAAATGTTCAATCTCCAGGGTGTCCGCAGTGTCATCAAGCCATTTACTTTAGAGGAAGATGGGACAATGGCAGTGTTTAAAAATCACTACTTTTTAACGCTGAAAGATAAGTGTTTCTCCTTATTGCTGAGCTCCCTCACACAAACTTCATTCTCTCTGTGGTGTTTTGCTCTATATTGTGCTGAATTTCTCTGTTTTTATGGTTGTCACCTTCAGCTTTGCATTTTTACCAGCCCACTTTTTGGGATTCCCCTTGCTGCTCTGCTGATACACTCAACCTGCTACTAAGACTCCTTCAAACAACTTCAGGAAAGTTCTCTGAGTGCAGAACAGGACAAAGTCATATCAACTATGAAAAATGCTGAGTTTCTGAGTCAGATGAAAAATTGTTTACATTCTAGGAAATTCCTTTGGCCCCTTTAGCCTTTCCCCTAGCATGTGCAGAGAGCAAAGGATTAAAGGGGCTGGGTTTTTTGCCTTTTAGAAAAGAAAGGAATCTCTGCATTCCTGAGGTGCTTCTGATTCTCAGGGTAGGAGTTACATTCCAGTGAGGGGTTTATTGGATGGGGAATAAACTTTACCAAGGTCACTCAATTGTTAGCAGCTGTGTAGCTCAGTACCAATGTCATTGCCTATGGAGCAGTGGGAGAAAGGCCAGGAAGATGATGTTTTCTATGCACACAAGCATCTTGATGAAAATATAGGAACCTACTTTGCACTGGCAGCATGTTTTAGCCAGCAGGGATTGAGTTGGTGCCTTGGTGAGTAGCTCTGCGTATGCAATTTGAGCAACTGGTTTAAGAAGACAAAGCCACCTGCTGCTGGTTGCTGAAGCAAAGATATAGAAGGCTGCTGAAAGGGGAAACCTCTCACTGCATTGAAAGTGTAGTGCAGTAATGAACATAGTGCTAATCGAAGAAGAGCTGAATATATTATTTACCACTGCTGGCTGTCAAGCAAGCTTTGACTCACTGTGCAGCTTTTTAGGCCTTTGTTTAAGACCACTTCTTGCTGACGGTGATCACAGGCCCTTCTGGAGCACTGTATTTTTGTGTTCCCTTGATTCTTGTGCGTATGTAACCCGATGATTTTGTTGGGTTAGTATCAGAAACAAAGAAACAAATCACCCTAGTGCAGGAAGCTTTCAGCTAGTTTAGCAATTTCAGTTTCTGATGGTTTGGTACAGTGGGAATCATGAACCCTTAGCTGGATGAGGTAAACTTAATCATTTTTGGCAGGCAGTGAGAAGCAGCTAGATAAGAGAAACAGCAAGAATAGAACAGCATTAGAAGACATCTATACAGGTTGTACATCAAACTTTTGGGAGTAGACTCTCTAGTTGTGGTCATGCCATGCAATCTGATGATAAACACTAGAATCCTTACTGTTATTCTGTGGTCTCTGGGGGCATTAATATCTTGCAAAGCACCGTAGACTAAAGTTATAGATGGTGCATGCAAGAAATTCTAGAATTTCGTGTGGTCTGGTACAAAGTACAATACATTTGCAATGTCAGTGACCATTATTCCACCTTTTTCACAAAATGGTTGAGGTTGGAAGGGACCTCTGGAGCTCATCTGTTCCCACATCCCTGCTCAAGCAGGGCTGCCTAGAGCAGGTTGCCCAGGATGATGTTCAGGTGGCCTTAGAAGATCTGCAAGGAGGGAGGTTGTACAACCTCTCTGGGCGACCTGTGCCAGTGCTCTGTCACCTGCACAGTAACAAAGTACTTGCTGATGTTTATACAGAACCTTTTGTGTTTCAGTTTGTGCCCATTGCCTCCGGTCCTGGCACTGGGCAAGTTTTCCTGTTGAAACTAAGGAAAAGAGAGAGAGGGAAAAGAAAATAAAAAACAACAAAAGCCATCAGGCATGTGGGAGTGAAATATGGTTCTTGTGTTTGAGGAATATTTTGTACGATTTTATAACTAAAAGGAAACACTTCAGAACTTTTTTTAGAAATAAAAAAATATTTAGCAAATATTATCACTAATAGTTTTCAGGAATGGAAATTTTTTAACCAAAAGCCAATTATTTTTACCAAAGCTTGTTTAGTTCTCATTGCCTTCTTCTTAATCAAAAAAGGGAAAACTTAAACCAACATTAACGTTTTGTGTGAGCATCATTACTTTGATTGGATAATCTGATTTTAATTGAATAGATATTTTAATGACAGCAAGTGTAGAGAAGGAAGATAAAATCTTAGATTGTTAAGGAGTAGTAGGAAATGGAAGAGCCACACAGTAATGGAGAAGCTCTAAAGTTCTGCCACATTAGCTGGCATCATCCAAATCTATACGCCATAAGCCCTGCAAATGAGTGATAATTCTGACAGCAGCTTCTTCGGGGAATTGTGCCCCAGTGGCCACTACAGATTTCATTCTCTCCACACTGATTGTGCCAGATCACCCCTGGCATAAGTGAGCACAGTTTCCTTCAGCCTCAGCCATAACGAAGTTATTTTGTGTGAGGGCTGAGGCTGGTTCCTAATCTTTTAGTAAAATGCACCATAGGAAATAGCTCACTTTTGTAGCCTCTGTTAGCTAAAGAAATCTGTGCAGGGAATGTTCTTTGGGGAGTGCCTTTTTCTCTTCCATCGTTTCTTGCACAAAGCTCCACAGAGAATGGGAAACACAATGGTTATGATAGAGCAGGAGAGGAAGAGAGCACCTACTGCTCTGCCTGGTGCATCTATGGGGCAGAGGTGGCAGGGAAGGTGCAGAAATCGTGTCAGCCTTTTTTGGAAAAAACAAAACAACTTCATTAAAAAGAAGTCTTTTTCAGCACTCCACCTGTTGGCTCAGTACTGACCACACTTCTGCAAGCACATTCAAGCCACTGAGGTGTTCACAGCACAGCCTGTGGAGCTCTGCAGCATAAAAACTGCTGTGCAATCCAGACAAGCTTGGAAGCTACCCAGGGATTTCCTGAGCTGTATCTTATGTTCTCTGGCATGAATATTGCTGCAATTAATAAATAAGTCAGCAAACAGAATCAGTGCTAGGGCTCAGTGATGACAGTGGTTTATTACTAGACTCTGAGGCCTACCGTGTCTTCATCCAGACCAACGGTGTATTCCTTCTGCTTGAACTGTCATTCTCTGTCATGTAAGTGCTGCAGTCACTGCCTTCCAAACAGATCATGCTCTGGATCTCTTCTGTATTTTCAGCACTCTGCTGCCCTTTACAACAATGTTTGCTGATGCAGATATAGGTTAATATCTGGGTTTGTTTTAGTGTGACCAGCATGCGTGCAAAAGTCAACAAGTAGCTTACTGCGGTCACATTTGTGCTGTTGGGCTGAATCATTCCTGTCTGATTCATATTTTGTGGCAAACAGCCAGCAGTTCCAGTTGCATCAATGAGCTAAAATATTAATAGATACTAATCTGGCAGTTCAGAAGGGAAAAATAGATGGCAGTAATAAGGGTGTGTCATCCACACAGGCCAGTAAGTGAATTTGTTCAGGGTAGATGGAGCTGGATGCATGGGACACCTGCCTTGGTTAAGCAAAGCTCGGAGGTCAGAGCTGGCTTTCTGGGCCTGCTCAGCGTTCCCTTCGATTCTTTGTTGTGAAGGAACATGACCTGATTATTAGATGCTAAGGCTGGCCATCCCAAACTGTCTTCTTCCCCAGCGTTTATTTTATTTTATTTTGTTTTGCTTCCTGCAGGCTAGCCAGCTGGGAGTGTACCGGGCCTTTGTGGATAACTATGAAGTTGCTATGGAGACAGCAGAGAAATGCTGCCAAGCCAATGCTCAGTTTGCTGAAATCTCTGAGGTAATGTCATGGTATTCAGACACACGAGATGCTTGAATTCCGCTAGTACCCTGCAATGTCACTCCTGTCTATTCTCCAAGTATCTTTGCCACCCTGACTTCTGAAGGAGTTATGAACTCCCCTAGACACACTGCTTCAGGTTGTGTTCTTACAGCAATTTGTACTTTGGCTTAATAGAGGTTATCCTATGGACAGCCTTTACGTGCTGTTTCTGCCCAAGGAATCTTGCCATAACAACTGGCATTGCTTTGAAATTCCCAGCTCTGTGCCACCTGCATGCATTTCTAGCAGGGAAAGCTGGTTTTGAGCTTCTCAAATATTTTTCTTGTTAATGATGATGCTGACTGTGATTTAAAAAGCCATCCTTAATGGCTTGTGTTATGGCTATCTGTGGAATTGCAGGCTTCGCTGGCTTGGAGAGGAGAGTAGCACAGGAAAACTCTGTTTAAAATGGCAAGCGTGTCAAGCATAATCTAGATTATTTACTGGCTGCTCTGATTTCCTCTCTTTAAGAGGAGTACTTTGTGTCAAAGCATTTTGAAGGCTTTTTCAGGCTTCCCAGGCCACCAGCTTTGCTGGCAGTGCATGGTCTCATTGACTGTTTGCACTGCAGTAATTATATCTTGAAGAACTCAGTTGCCAAGAGAATGTGAACTTCATATCTGTGTCCTTAAAAACAAGCAAATAAATAATCAGAGCTGAATAATTCTGGGAGTGCTTATTGCTCTGAAAAAGCTAATGAGTACATTCAATGTTGCATGTCCCTTTAGATTTTTATAATAAGGAGATAAAATGAAACAGTCCCTCTGTGAAACAAGGGAAACAAGGCTTGCCTGTTGGGATGTGCTGTACTACTAATCGGAGTGCAGGTGCCTTCTATTCTCTTCTTTACTGAAGGTTTCCACCAGGGTCTGATCCTTTGCCCTATCACTTCAGTGCTCCAGTGGTGTCAGCTCATTACTAGAGTAGCTTCCCCTGTGCTTACTTTTCTTTCAGTACTAAAATGCATTCCATGGAGTTTCCCATTTATAAATACCACTATGTATAGATAGTGTTATGGCAACACCTAGAAGATAGAGTAGAGATTAGGGCAGCAGGGTGCTGGGCTCTGTGCAAATGTGATCCCTCAGTTCTCCTGTTTTCTGAAGGCTAATGCGGAAATTATGCCAGTACCTGCTGCATTTAGAATGATGGTAATGATACTTTTGCATTTGTGTTAGTGTCCTGCTGAGGATTTCAGAGTACTCAGCACATTAATACGTGCAGCTTCATAGTTCATGTGCAAAAAAAAGTGTCACAGATATCGTTCCTTTTGGGCCATGAAAGACAATGACTTGGCCAAGGTTGCACAGCTCAGAGCACATATAAGGAAGTATAACCAAGGGGTGCTAAATCCCAGTCCTGTACTTTACTTATTGGTGCCGTATGCATGCTGTGACAAAGCTGCATCCTTATGGCCATGCCTTTCTCTTACAGGTGATTAAAAATTCCACCATCCTCTGTTGCTGTAGGTGGTTCCCTGCTTTGTTGCATCTCTATTGACATACGCTCCTAAGAAACCTGATTAATATTTGAGATGTGTGGGTGCCTGTGACATGGCAAGGGTGAAGTTATCAAGAAGGAAAGCATGTTTTTCCTTCAATGACTTGAAATGTGAGAGGGCTGTCCTCCGTTCTCACTTGGGCCCTTCTTTGGAGGAGCAGATAGACTCTTACATTCCCATGTGATATTTCAAGGTGATTGACTGCCTGCTACGTGGGTTTTCTTTTTCTTTTAGAATCTAAAGGCTAGAAGCACAAAGGAATCTAAAGATCAGACGACGAAAAATTCCTTGGAAAGTGAGTGATCCATGCAGAGGAGACTGGTTTGTCAGGACTGTGTGGGGGCTGTTGCCAAACCTCCACTCTCACTTCTTTTTAAATTCTGGAAGATTATGGAGTCTCTCCTAGGCTTTACCTAGGATATCGGTTCCATTGTGCTAAGTAGTAGAGCTTGTGCATAGTAAACTGCATGCATGCAAGGGCAAAACTCTGCCCAGCTTAAAACCTGATGAGTCCCTTTGGGCAAAACCAGGCTAACCAAAGGACTGCTCTGTTCTTAAGAAAACGACTCCTGCACAGTGATAGCACAAACGTCAGCCTACAAGTAATTGTTATGTTTTTTGCCATCTCAAGAGAGCCTGGTCAAGGTCAGCTTTCATTGTGCTTGTCTTTATACATGCACATAGTAGAAGAAAAGCCATGTTATATGAAGCTTCCATACTGACTAATGTAAAAGCCAATCCCCTTCGTTTCTTGGCCTATTATCAGGGTTTGGAAGCGCTGAAAAGTGTCATGCTGAACTCCAGAAGGAGGGATGCGATGCCAACCTTTCAGGGACCTCCTTGGCAACTTTAAGAGTGCAAGGCCCGATTCTGACCTGTGGGACCAGGCAGGTTGCCAGGAAATTGCTGCAAGTGTGCCATGCTGTGTGCAGTTGTTTGGCACTGCTGTGTGTGCTCATCCCCTGTCTGACGGGGTGTGCTCACAAGTGGGCATTTGTTTCTTGTGGAGCATGTTTATTTCCTCTGTGTGTTCATCTGTGTTTAATTGGCTGTGTAGCACATTAACCTTAGAGAAGGGTTTCTGGTAGCTCATTGGTTAATAAACCTGTGCCTGTACATTCAGTGGCATTGGACAAGTTGCTCTGTAGGGGATATATTTAGGTACATCTTTTTTATGTTTCCATTGCTTTTTTTTCACAGCTCTCCTATACAAACCAGTGGATCGGGTGACTCGCAGCACACTTGTCCTGCATGTAAGTATCTGAAGGGCAGTTTTCAAGCTTTTTGCCCCTTTTTATTATTTTTTTGTCCCTTTACATTTTCCATGGAGCTGCAAGACTGCAAAAATTATGTTAAAAATTAAGCTGTTTTGCTGCACAGGAGCCTCTTCACTTTACACTGAGGGGGAAGAGTCCATGGATGGTACTCTTCCCTTGGTGTTACAAAGTGCAGAGCATCATTCTCTTCTTTCTCCATACATACAGCCTTACTCTACTGTGTAAGAAGTCATGGAGCATGTTGTCCCATGGCTCTAGTTAGGGGCCTTCAGACCCTTCTGCTTTCCAGCGGTGCTCATGGTTCTCTTCTTTGCTTGTGTTCCTGGTGGCAGGATTTGCTCAAGCACACTCCAGTGAGCCACCCTGATCATCCACTCCTGCAGGATGCCCTGCGGATCTCGCAGAACTTCCTTTCCAGCATCAATGAAGAGATCACTCCTCGTCGGCAGTCCATGACTGTAAAGAAGGGGGAGGTGAGTCTTCCTGCTTCCATTATTTTCTCAGTTCCTAAATACTGGTTGTGCCTTTGTGAGGCAGACTGGGAACTTGAGCTACTCGTTTGTTTGTTGCTAAGAAACAATTTATGCAGTGTCCTTGTTCTCTAAAGGATATAGTGCAGCTCCTCTCTGTTTTCTGCTTGGAAAACAGTTTGGAAACCCAGAGGAAAAGTATGATTAGAGTTTTGTCCTTAGTGGTGTTATAATAATTTGTCATACATCATTTCTACGATGTGTAGTTATGTGCTAAATGGATTTGTATTTGACCTGCAAACTCAAACCAAACAGGAAGCCTACGAGGGGAAAAAGGTAAGGAAAACATCAGAAATCATAACAGGAAAAGCTGTTTTCCAGAATATTAATTTGCACTATAAAACTCATTTTTGCATACTTATTTCTAAAAAATAATGTTGTAAGTCGGGCTAGGAAGCAAAGCAAATGGAATGAGTTGGGAAAACTAAGGGGGATATTTAACTCCTAAGGGTGCAATGCAGCCTTTCTCAGCTCTGCTAGGAGCTGAAATGTGCCCAAGAAGTTTGAAGTTGTGAAGTTCCCTTACCTGCATGTGGTGCTGAGCAAGGAGGACGTAGACCTACACAATAGTAAACTCCTACATGCCTCACTGGGCTTGATTCATCTGCCTTGTAATTTCATTAGAAGGCATTTCAGCCCTTCCTGATGAGGACACACCAGGACTGACAGAAGTATTAAGAGAAAGAAGGATGTAGGAGATTGGACAAAAGAGAGGTGCAGCTCGGAGAGTAAATTCATAAGAGGCATTGTGGCAGCGTGCCAAAGACACTGGCTGATCAAAAGTGACCCAAATTAGCCAGTGCAAAAACATCTCCTACAAAGCCCAGGAGATTGTTAACGTACACAAACCTTCAAGATGTATTCCCAGATCGTGTCAGCTAAACGTGCTTGCTTTTAGCCGTTAAATGGATTATCAGCTGACAAAGATCTGCTAGAAGCTGCAGTACTGGGAATTGGGTACGCTGTTTGTTCTACAATTCTTGGTCGTATTCTTACTTTGTTAACTGAGGAAAACTGCAGCTGAGAAGGAGGAGGATTGAGCAATCAGAGACTGAGGTACAAGCTCAAACATCAGTCACCAAGGCCTGGAGATAGTAGATGGCCTCATTAAAGTGGATGCTGATTGAGTCACAGTAGAAATTGCAGGCTGGAATGCCCCCTCAGAGGGGAGGGAGCACTTTGTGTTCTCTGGTTGTCTGTCAGCATCTCAATGAGGGATGCAGGCTTTGGGAAGTGTCATGCAGAATCCTAATGAAGTGCTAGAGCCCAGGCGGAGGGGCAGGCTCGGGAGGATAATCCTGATGATCTCTTTTTGGAGCAGTGTGTTTGTCAGATCTTACAAAGCAGGAAGGGGGAGGCCTGTCAGCATTGGGCTCAGCAGGCCTGTTCACACTCTCACTGGCCCTGTAGTGACTTCTTTTCCTCCCCACATCATACAAGACTACGTATCCGAGGAAAGTGTTGTAGGTGTGCTGGAGGGAACTGGGAACCCTTTGTGCTCTCTCCCACACCACACGTGGCTTGCACTGAGCCCAGGGAAGAAAAGCGCTTGCTTCTGATGCTTCCCAGCCCTCCACTCTGGGAGTCTGAATGTGGATACTTTCTTCAATCATTTGGCACCAACAGCCCTCATTTTTCGAAGCAGTAATGCTTTGGTTGACACCACTCTTTCTGGAAAGTAGCTATGTTTGTTCTCTGCATAGTAATCCAAAGACAAAGGGAGCTTCCAGCTGCTCTGGGTGGGTTAGTGATGGCTGCTGTTTCCTACAAGCTACTCACCTTGGGGTCATAGCTGGGTTTTGTTTATGCTTGTAAATTTTTTCTTTTCTGCTTATCCTTTCCTCCCACTCCCCTTGCTTGTGCTTCCCCTGGGGTGACAGGACAGTGTGCAGTTTGCCTCTCCTAATTGACTACTCTCAATGCATAATGCATTTTTTTTTTTTTTTTAATGAATCACCAGCTTGCTTTGATGGCTTTTCTCATTATTTGTCTTACACCACTTTGAAATTTCTCTGGTGGAAGGGAAGGAGGGAAAACAGCCTTTTCCCCTCATGTATTGCTTAGGTACTGATCGCAGTTATCTTTTTTCCCCAGTCCTTGCCTTTTATGCAGAATATTTTCCCCTTTGAGTGCATTGTTGGGAGGAGTTGAATCTGCTTTGCTCCAGCTCTTTTTTTTTTTTTTTTTTTTAATATAAGATTTCTTTGAACTGTGGGAAGCAGAGTGGCTAATCTCCCTAGTGACGGGCTGCTAAGAGGTATGGGTCAGGAGGCAGTACAAGTCTTCATCCCTTTTGCAAAAGGTGGTTCCCTGCTCTGGGGGCATCGGCTCGGCCTGACCTGCCTGCTGTCTTCCTGCAGGATGTCAGATGTCCTTCCTGCACACCAGCCCCCCAGTCCTGCTTGGCTCAGCAGGCTATTTTTCATAATTCTAGATTTATGCACGTAAACTGAAAGCTTTCTGTGGTTCATGGTCATGGTTTAATCTGCTGGGGCTGAACGAGTAGTGCAGGGAGTGCAGTCAGTGCAGGGAGGTGGGTATACGAAGGGAGTAAAACCATTCCCTCAGGGACAGAAGGGGCTACAACAGGGAAGACCATCTTGGTGGGCTGAACCTACAAACCAGGGCTGAAGGAATGCTACACCTAGCTTGGCCCTTGCTGCTGGCCAGTGTCTGCTTTGTAGTTCACTGGGGACTGCTGCTACAGACAAGCCAGGAGAGCACCAGCTCCAGCCTGTTTGATTTGTGAGTGGTTCACTCAGTGTGCTTGGTTGGGGCTTAGAAAGGCAGGAATGGCCCCGAGGCTGAATTTAACTAGCTGAGCATAGGGGTCTTGGGCTGAGGATGTTTTCTCCATGATGTGCAGAAGGGTATGGATGTATCTTCACAGTAGGACTCAACGGAAAGGGTATAGGAGGAGTGAAGGCCTTGCAGTTTTTTGACAGCTTTTCTGGTCTTGCCCTAAGAATTTCAGGCCCAGTACTGTCCCTGTACCTCTGAGGAAGGGTTTCAGCCCTTGGTAGATGGCAGCACAAGGAAGCCAGGAGGGCTTTTTCCAGACTTTTGGATCTGTCTCCCTTCAGCCCGTACTGTTCCATTATCTTGCTGCCTCTTTTCTTCCTACCTTTCTACTTTTGTTATTTTATTATTTATTTTTTTACATTTTTGATGGGTTATCTGCAGATATCCACTTCACTGACTCTAAATAATCAAACACATTCACAGAGGGAAGAAAAAGGGTGGGCTGGGTAGCACAGCATCTTCTGACTCAGAATGGGAGTGGTGGAAAATCTTCCACCTCTTAGGAGCATGGAGCAGGCACCTTATTTTCTCACTGACTCTTCTTTACTGCTATCCTCTGGTCTTGAACAGGGAACCTGTTTAAGGTTTTACAGAGGGTGGTCCCCTGGAGAAGCAGGAAAATGTATGCTTTGAGGTGAAGGATGTGCCAGATAAGCTAGAAGGGAAGGAGTGATAGCCCTGCGAGACTGATTAACAAGTCACCTCTGTGGACTGCATGTTTTTTCTCATCTGAACCTGGATGTAAATGACCGTGAAGCTGGTGGTGTCTTGTGCTTCCAGATAGTTCAGCCCATTCTTGTAAAGCAGGAGTTAATAAAACTGCAGCAAATCACGGAGTTAATTTGGGAGATGCTGGGCCCTCCCTTGACAGCAGCTCATCCAGCACTCTTGGCAGGGAGTTGTTTCAGGGTAGTTCAAGCCAATCTGGGTGGTGGTGGCTGCCATTCTGCCCTGCCCATGGCCATGCAGTCCCACCCTCTCTGAAGTGTTCGCACTGGTATTTGTCTGATCCCACAGTGGTATGGAGGAATGGAGCTGCCTGAAAGCTAAGCCTTGGCTTAGTGTCTGATCTCAGCACACGAGAGGGCAGACAGGCAGTTCCTTCTGGGAACAAGTCCACTAGATCACATTTTGGATCAGCTTATGCTGCTGTGGACCTTCCACGTCTGCCCTAAGGAGAAGAGGCTGCTTGGCAGACTTCTTTACCATCTCTCTAAATGTGGCTTGTAACTGCAATCAAGGGACAGGGTATCATTGCTTTAGGCTCCTGTTCAAGGTAGCAGAGGCTGTGGTAAGAACAAGAAAGGGCAAAGGAGCTATGCAAGGGAACAGAAGTGCAAACTAAAGTCATTGGAAAGCTGGGGGCTAAGCTTAGACCCAGGCAGGCATGCACAGCTTGAGGCCTGGTGCCTAGTACTCCTGATGCCTTGGGCAGATGTTGGCAATAGAGCACTCAAAAATGATCTTGGATGCTTCACACTCTCGCAGCTGGAGTCAGAGAGCTCCTGGTGACAGAAGCTTTGGAAAGAAAGAAAAAAAGGCTATTAAAATGCTCAAAGAGCAGCCAATTTAGCTCCCTAGGCAGAGAATCCCTTTATTCTGCAATGCTGGTCTTGCAACACATGCACACACACACGAGGAATCATTTTCTTCCTACGCTCTGCAGAAAACCAAACCACCTCTTCCTCGCTGACATATGCCAATACCCATCTCCTGCTCTTACCCTCCTCCTCCTGCATCACACATGTTCCAGTCCTTCCCAGGGCTCTCACCCACGCACGCTGCAGGCCTCTGCTGTCACCACATCGGATGAGCTCTTTCCTTGGCACTCACGTGAGGAGACAACTCTTTGTACAGCTGTGGTTCTGGACGAGTATATTTTTACATTCCACTTTTTGTAATGTGTCTCAGACAAGCTGGTCTTCTGCCACACTTCCTGGAGTTAAGTGGTACGTGACAGCAGCAGGATTTATCATGTGCAAACAGCACAAAAACACTGTAGGATGAATAGATGAGCGCATAGGTAGTCGTGAGGCTGGTAGCAGAGAAGGGGGAGATGCTTGTTAACGGAGGTAAGAGGAGGAGGACAGCAGTAAGCAATCCAAAGAGGTATCCAGGCACTGAAGGATGTAGACGGAGAGCTCTCTTGTCCAGAGCATTGAGATGGGTGGAAGAAGCAGCAGGTAAAAAGATGAAAAGGAAAGCAGGGTCTAGAAGGGAGACTTGGGACTTCTACTGCACCAGCGCAGGAGCTTAGCAACAGCCTCTAGGAGGTGACAGTCTGCCCAGGCCCTGTGTAAGAGATTAAAGGTGATCCTAATTCCCTCCATTTTAATACAAAATGGGAGGTTTTCCTCTAGGCCTCCACAAACATCTTTCTATACTTCAGCTGAGCTCCTGGGCTGGACACATACTAGTACTGGGGCTGTTTGTGGAAGAGAGAGAATCACTCTGCCACCAGTCTGCCACTCTGATACTACGCTCACATTTTGTTGATGTTTGTTTGGTGTTTGTGTAGCCTCTGTGTTGTTTCAGGGTACTTTAGGAAACACATGAGGTATTGTACATCCGATACAGCAGGATCACCAAGCCAAAAGACCTCGTGTTTCAGGAGACCCTGTCTAGCAAGAGGCCACGGAAGGAACATCTGTTGCTGCCCCTAGGTGGGAGTTGACCAAAGTGGGCTTTGGTGCCCAAAATGCTAGAGAGGCCCAGTGGAACTGAGGTGGCTTGGGCACCTGACGGGCACAAGTGCTGCCTGAGGGGGCTGCTGGCTCCCCCAGGGCGGGATAGGATGGGCTGACTCATGCCGGGAGGTCAGGAAGGTGCCCTGCGTTCCGTCACCCTGGGGCTTGGCAGGGATCTGGTAAGCCAGTTGGGAAATGCTTTTATTGTTTCCCACTGACCTGCTGAACCCTCCCGGCAAGATGAATCATTTGCAACAAAGGATGTGACCCTTTGCTGGAAGCGCTCTTCCTCTGCTCCACTGATGCTGCACAGCCTGGTGCATGCCTGTTGTGGCCAGCCCTAATGAAAATCCTGTTTTCCCAGAGAAGCTGGTAGTTAGATCTAATATCAAGCTCCACGCCCTTATGACTTGATCCGCAAACCCTTTCTCCTGTCCTCTCCTTCCTGGATCCTTGCTTGCCCATTGTGGCAGTGTGCTCCTGCTCCCTGTGGGAGACCTTCCCACCTAGCTCATGAGTGAGGAGAAATGAAGAATGAAAGCTCAAGGAAGCTTAGTGTTTTCCTCCGAGTGGATGACTGCAATACATCCCTTTCACCTCTTTACTTCTCTTCCAGTCAAGCTTAGGAAATACACCCTTGTCTTCTTCCCAGCTCTCTTTCTGAGAGATCCCGCTGCCAAAACCTGTGTCTTGTCAACCTGGGTAATTTGTACCCAGGAGTGCCAGCCAAAATAAGCTCAGTGCAAAGGAGGGGTACCCAAGTCCCAGATGGGAAGTGCGAAGGCTTGTTAATTCACAGCCCTGTTTTGGCATTGTATAGCTGGGCTTTCTGCTTGGGTTTTGGGGAGATGTGGGACAGAGAGCAGGGCTGCTTGGAGAAATTCTGCTCAGATGATGACAGCCAAGGATCGTGCAGTGGCAGGTGAGGTGTGAATTTAGACACAGGAGAAGTTTGGGTGGAGCAGGCAGGCTGTGTGAGGAGGTCTGTGGCCTTGCTGCAGGGAACAGCGATGGGCTCTTCTAGTCTCACTTTGTGGCAGCTTGACACTAGGACTTCCAGTCACTGGTGCCTCTTTATGGGCATCCCTTCACTTGGAGACATGCTTATCTTCAAAATACTGTGGTCTAGGTGATGGTACAGGAATACTGCCAAAACCAAACACCCCTGCCAGTGCCTGGCAAAAGGGGGACGCAAAGCAGGTCAGGACTGTGGCACGTGCCTGCCTGGGTAGCAGAGGTGAGAGAAAACATCTTTACGCCTAAGAACAATGGGTTGAGGTTGGGCTGGCAACAAGCAGCTATTCTCATTGCCCCGGAGGAGCTGAGCTGATTTGCAGCATAATTAATATTCATCAGATCTACCAACCTGAGATCAGGGTTTTGGCTTGTTCAGAAAATCTCTTTCACTGCATTGTTACTGCCCCCAAATGAAATTCTTTGCAGCTGAGGAGCGTGTTTCTGCTACTGACAACGTACCTCTTTCTTATTTAGTTAGTTTTAAAGCTGGATGTTTCTAATTTCCTGCCTACCTGGGATTTGTTGATCAGGCAGGAGGGGAGAGGCATGCACAAGTGCACATCATTAGCAGAGACATCAGTGCAGGCAGGCATTCTCTCCAAAACCACCGAGGAGAAGCCAGGAGGATCACGCCCACCTAAAACTAAACATTAACATATGTACAGGCCTTTCAGAGCCTGAATCACGGCTGGATACCAGAACTCCCCAGGCTCATGCCCAGAGATGGTGCAACAGTTTGCTAGGGAGCAGCATTAACTTCCTGGCACTATGGGGAAAGTGCAGTTCTGGTTGCTGCTGCTCGCAGATTTGCAGGACTTTTGTACACTGGCAGGTGGCCCCAAGATGAGATGCTGACGCTCTCTTCAGCAGCTTGCCGTGGTGCTAGTGCAGCTGCAGACAGTAAAATGCAGACTCTTAGCCCATGTCAGGAAGTTTGGGGTGCTCTAGGACAGACTGTGGAAACAAGAATTGTCTGCAAGAACATTTCTCTCCCTTGTGTTTCCTGCCATGATGTGTACTGGGCTCGGGACTGATGTGGTTTGTTTTCATTTGGAGAGCCAAGATGGGAAGGGTGGTAGGAGGAAGGAGAGGCAGTGCGGGGGTTTGCACTCCCACTCTCTGCAGTAAATGTGTTCAAGGCTTGTTATGTCATGCCTCATGGGTTTTATTTGCTGCATAACCCGGAGAAACTGAGGCACGATTCTGCTTTGGATGTTTTAACCTTGCTCAGGTTAACTGCTTCTCTACTGCACGCTGCTGCACACCGGAGCAGAGCTGCCTTTGGAAAAGGAGGACAGCTTTTGCACATGTGGTGATTGCAGAGATGCTGCAGGTCAGCAGTGAGTCCTACTGACAAGCCGTGCGTGGGCCGGGAGAAGGCTGGCAGTGGAGCAGCAGGAGGGGTGTTGGCGAGCGTTGGGCAGTGTTAGCAGATCTCTCCAATCTCCAGCCATGACATTGTCATGGCGTGTACGGCATGTGTGCTGTGTCACTCACTGGTGTCAGAGTAGCTGGAAGAGCAAGGAAAAATACCGTGGGTCAGGAAAAAGTGGATACGCTGATGGTGCCTGCTTGTACTGGCCATGAAGCAAGGCAAAACTGACAGTTATACAAATTTGTAGGAATCAAATTTGCCCAGAGTTACATACCCTTGACTTCTGTTTGAAAATCAGTGGGAGATTTCTATTCTTCCAGACGTGCACTCAAACACTTACTGATCCTGACACATCAGAACAGAAGGTCTGAGCGTGGAGCAGGGCTTGAAGCTCCTGCGTTGGTCGCTGGTGACAGCAAACACCCACCCGCCTCAGTGCCAGCGCTCCGGCCGTTTTGTCTGTCAGCTGCAGAGTCCCTGTGAGGGAAATTAGAAAGAGATGCTTCCGCCCTCCAGTGTATGGCTCTTATGTAGAAGCTTGTAAAGCTTCCTGGAACGAGAGGCAGACATAACGGCATCAGTGTTAGGCACTTTCTTTACATCATCTGGGTTTGAGGAATGTTTATTTGACTTGAGGGGAAAAAAAAAAGGCTTTTAACAGGCATGGGGTAGGGGACATATCCAGATGGTCCTGTTTAAACACAGCCTGGTAAGGGACTACTGAGGAGTTTGCTAGGTACACATTTTGATCAGGAATCATCCCTTAACAGCACTGATAATAAAGCAGCGGCAGTGGCGTTCAGCTGTGAATGCTGACAAACTGCTGCTGGGAAGGGAGGTGTTGGTAGGCTCCGCTCACTCGTGGGGTAGCTTCAGCCGGACCCAGGAGCTGGGGAAGTGACTCCTGGGGAGGGCAGGGGAAGCCCGGACAGAAAAGTGGTGTTTGCTGCTCCCTACTGGTTTGTGGGAGGGATGATGTGCTGTGAGCGATCGTGGCCCTCGGGTATGTAGAAACCAGGCAATGACTCACCATAAATTACACTTGGGCTCAGAGACAGGTGATGGAAACAAGCCTCAGCTCTGACCTGGAACCAGAAGAGGAAGGAGGTGCCTGGCCATTGTTGCCCCGGGAGAGAAGGCAGCAGCAGGGAGCAGAGCTTGCAACAAGGAGCATTTAACAGCCTTTTTTTTTTTTTTCTTTTTCTTTTTTTCTTTTTTTTTTTTTTTTTTCTTTTTTTCCCACTCTGTATTGGAACAATTTACTGAATTGGCTCTGGGTGGAGTCATGCATAAGGAGTATGGAGTGTGTTGCTGAGAGGGCTCAGTGCCTTATTACCTGGGCCCTTCCTGCACTAACCAAAACATTTTCTCTGTTTTTCACCAGCACCGGCAGCTCCTGAAGGACAGCTTCATGGTGGAGCTAGTTGAGGGGGCTCGCAAACTACGTCATGTCTTTCTTTTTACTGATCTATTCCTGTGTGCCAAGCTCAAGAAGCAGATTGGAGGGTGAGGTTTCCCTTCTGGACTATATACTTTGCATCTCAGCTTCAGCAGAGTTCTCGGTTTAGCCAGCAATGATAGTTGAATGCTCCAGTTTCTTACTGGAGAGCAGCCTTTTACCAGATGTTTTCCACCTGGAAGTCACAGTGAAGTTGTGCCCATTTCTGTATCTTCTGAACTATAGTGAGGAAGGGCTTGTGGGAAGGGGGAGTGGGTGTTGCCAAGCCCCAGTAGTAGTAAAGGCTTGGAACTTCTGTCTTTCAGAAAAAGCCAGCAGTATGACTGTAAATGGTACATCCCACTCACGGACCTTAGTTTCCAAATGGTGGATGAGTCTGAGGCAGTGCCCAACATCCCACTGGTACCTGATGAGGAGCTGGATGCCATGAAGATCAAGATATCCCAGATCAAGAATGACATCCAGCGTGAAAAGGTAAAAAGGGGTTGAGCGCTCCATCCCAAGTACAGAACAGGTTCGGTATCTTTGCTGGCATGAGATGCTGGTCGAAGCAGCATTCCCAGAGCTGCACAGCATGGGGAGTCCTGCAGAGACAGGCCATTCAGCAGGGATCGGTGGTGCAGCTCTGGCAGCAGTGATATCTAGGCTGCTGCGCAGCCCATCATTGCTCATCCTGGTGCAGTGCTTGAATGATGGTGTCCTTTGAAGATGCAGGAACTCCAAAAGATGCTTTATGACAGCCAGTAGCTTCCCTACTTACATGGGACCACCCGTGACTACTTTATCCAGGCACTCATGTGGAGAGCGGAGCTCTTATGCTGTAGACACGAGAAGGACTGAGAGTGTGGCATAACACTTTTTAGGAAGTCTGACTTCTGGCTGTATGAGTATGATCCTGCAAGTGATTTTGGTCAGAAGCGTGTACTTAGGAATTTTTGCAGGCTCAGTTATGCTTTTCTAGCATTTTCTGACTTCACCAGTGTCAAAGCAACAGCAAGTATACAAACAGCATACAAATTATTCTGACTGGACAGTCTGACACCGATATGGTGTCTCTGGCCCAGGCTTGTCTTTGCTTTCAAGTCATGTTTTCTCAGAGTTGTTAGACTTTGAACCATCGTGCCACCCAAATGAGAAACAAGGCTTTGAAAGCTAGAAGCCTGCTGGTCTCTAGAGAAGGATATGAATAAAATTGTTTGTACCACAAGAATAAAATCCCCCGCACTTCCAAAGAACACGGCTCTTGTGCCTCTGCCCTGGCTAGCTTTCAGAGAGGGTTTCCTGGAAAATGTGAGATACTAGGAAGAACACCGTGTGGAAGCCTCTTACTCACAAGGTGCAGGTGTCTAGGAAACATGCTTTGGTGCATCAGTGCCAAACAGTGTACGTGGTTGGCTTTGGGGCTGGGTTTTTTTTCCAAGAAAAAAAAAAACAAAACAACTTGTTTTTAGGTGACCTCTGAAAATGCATTGGTGGGTAGCAGATGGGAGAGAATTTTGGTGATAGAGTTCCGAGCTGCTTTTAGAGAAGTTGCCTTCACTCTGCTTGACTAAGGATGCTCGTGGAGAACCTGGCAGTGCTATGGCTGCCCAGTGATGGGACGCTGCCTGCAGCCTCTAGAACAGAAAATACAGGGCATAACTGGGGCAGTGGGTGTGTACCCCTGCACCTTCATCTGGGGCAGCTGGAACTGGGCACAAAGTCTGGCTGCAGAGATATTGCAGAGATAACACCTTCCTGAGCAGCTGGAGCCCTGTGAATCCTATTGACAGCATTTCTCCTGCCTGGGGCCTTTTTGCTACTCTCAGAGGGAAGGGATCATGGGTCTGAAAATGTGTGTTGATGTAAATGGGGGCAAGTGCAGGAGAATGACATTTGTGTCTTCTGTCTCCCTCTCTCCCCCACCCTTCAGAGAGCCAATAAGGGCAGCAAGGTCATTGAGAGGTTGAAAAAGAAGCTCTCAGAGCAGGAATCACTCCTACTGCTAATGTCTCCCAACATGGCCTTCCGGGTACACAATCGCAATGGCAAGGTGAGTGGCTTTTCTGCTCTGCCTCAGGCCTTGTGTACAAGACAGTTGTCCAAGGACTGTGTGTGTGTCTGTGTGCCTGTATATGCCATATACAAATGGACCTGCCCTGGCAGAGCAATAGAAAATGCTCTCTTCATCTAACAAAAAGCTCCGCAGCAACTCCCTTTCAGGCTCCCCTTCAAGCTCAAGGCTTAGTGCATTCAGGGCTGTCTCCTCAGAGCTGTACGCTGCACTTGGCACCGGGGATGCTGAATGGTTGTGAACAATCTCCTTTTAGCTCCACAGGATGCTCAGTGTGCCCGAGGTATCACCTGCGCTGGCGGTACTGGAGCTTTTCACTGTGGCCTTTGCACACACAAAGACAAAGGATGCTCCCAAGATCCTGTTACTCGTCAGTGAAAAATCACAAGCTGGTGTCTGCTTCTTCAGCTTGCATCAGCCTCTTGGCCTGCAGTAGAGGCTCTGGGGTTTCATGGTGCAACTGTTGTAAGGAATATCGTGGGACCCCGTGCTGCCAGGGACGCAGCTGCTCTTTGCAGGGTGGAGCTCTGTGAAAGCTCTGACCGCAGGAGTCCATGTTGGTACCACTGGCACACTGCTGAGAAGGCACACTGCCAGAGTCCTGCCTGTCACTGACAAACCTGTGATGTAGGGCAAGTGGCAGTAGTACTAGAAGGACAGTATAGCTAAGAATTTTCACTGGAGGAGATGTTGGAGGCAGGCCTGCTCTCAATGGCGTGTCAGACTAACGTTCTTCTGTTTTCCTGGGTAGAGTTACACGTTCCTCATTTCATCGGACTACGAAAGGGCAGAGTGGAGGGAGAACATCCGGGAACAGCAGAAGAAATGTGAGTGACCCTCAGCTGGGCATTGGTACAAATGCTGTGATCCAAGAGCAGGAGTCCAGAGCATGAGGTCTGGTCAGAGTTTCCTGAGAAAAGGGAACCGCACATTGAAACTCATAGTGCAACATGTCTTTTGTGTGTGCACATCAGAGCCTCTCTAGGGGAACTTTGACTGTAGTACCATGTAGGGAATGTGTGGGGAGAGATTCTCCAATTTACCCCAGAGCTCAGGTATTTGTGCAGCTCCAGGTGGAGGGAACAGCTGCACCCTTTTACCCGGCTTCAGTCCAAAGAAACCTTAATTTTGGCATGGGTGGCTTTAGGCTTTGCAAGAATATGAGTGCCCCTTGCTTCCTGCGAACCATTCTGAGACATTTCACTCCAAGGAGTAACTGAAAATGCCCTAAGCAGAGCTTAATATGTCCTAAATGGAGGTGGGCTGCAGCAGCAGTACAGACCTGAACACCATGGGACTATTGCCGAGCAATGTCCAGGGAGCAGGTGTCCTGTCCAGAACGAGGGAGCCCAGCTTTTGCTTTGAATTGTAATTCCTCTTCCTTTGAATCTCCATGGCAGGCTTTAAAAGCTTCTCGCTCACATCAGTGGAGCTTCAGATGCTGACCAACTCCTGTGTGAAGCTTCAGACAGTCCACAACATTCCCCTCACTATCAACAAGGAAGGTGAGACCTCTAGTTTGTGCTTTCTTATGGTGTATCTACAGAGAAAATCTATCTCTGCCTTTGTGCATTTCCCCTAGAGTTGCTTTTACTGCTTCTGTCTGCTACAGGCTTCAACCTGGTGATGATTTACAAACTGACGGCTCCTGTAAATCAAAAACTGAGACCTTATGTAGCCAACTTTTGTAGCTTAGTTGAAGTAGATGATAGCATACAAAAAGAGAACAGCAGGAATGAAAGAAATTAGTGATCCCAACGTTGCTTGGTGCAACAATAAAAAAAAAGAAAAAACAAGCTCCAAATTATATGGCTTCATCTGAATCAGTAAAATATTCCTGGACATCCTCCAATATGTATTCGCTGTATTCAAAATAGATTTTGCATGCAGCCATTATGCCAGGGATGTGCGTGCCTGTTATAGCCCTGGCTTGGGACACCTTTGAACTATGCCTGGGAATCCTTTGGAAGAAGTCTGGTTAGCCTAGGTCAAAGCTTTGTCAAAGGCCATCGTTTATTGCTATGTAACCTGGTAGACATAGCATTTTTATTTTTACTTTTCTCCTTTGAATCTCTTCCATGCTGTCATGCTGACCCCAGAAGTGGCATTGCAAAAGCCAAAAACTGCCAGAAGGTATTACAGGTGAAACAGACTTGGAACCTGGAAAAGTATCCTCCTTTCTTTTACTAAAACAGCTAGGTTAAATGCTCCTGCCACATTTGTTTTTAGGAATGTAAACCTGTGCTCATTAACTTGTGTAAAATCAGCTCATCGCTGTCCTTCTCTCTTGAATTCTCTGTGAACTTAACAGAATTCCTTGCCTCTTTTGTTCAGATGATGAATCCCCAGGTCTCTATGGATTCCTGAATGTCATTGTCCACTCTGCCACAGGATTCAAACAAAGTTCAAGTAAGTTGCAGTTCTTTAATACAGAGGTGTTGATGGAGGTTAGATAGTAGGGGTGAGGTAATTCAGGTACTGTGACAGCTGGGTATGGATTGATTTAGGATTGCAGCATCTGGGATGATGGTGAGGAGGTGATTTGGAGAACTGGAAGTGGAGTCAGGACATTGGTATAAATTTAGAGGAATGCAATGGGGCTGGCTAACAACTTAAACATACAAATAGGGGCAATGTCTGCAGCTTGCTACTCGTTCTTCAAAAACACTAGATAACACAGTTAATTGCTTTGTGGAGATAATGAGCTTTTGATGGCTAGCCCCTAACCTAGTCTCTGAGGGATGATGCTATTGTCAGTGAAATCAGCTCTGATGTGTTGATGAGATCCAATATCTACCTGGGGAAGTTTCGTTTCTTATTGGTGTACACCGTCTGCTCATTGTGGATTGATCCAGGAAGTACTGGATGGTAGCAAACAACAGACTCATGTTACAGATGAAGGGCTTGTCTGTGATGAGGTTATTTGTACCTCTGTACTGGTACTTCAGCTGCATAAAAGCAACTCTGCTGGTCCAGATGACAAAATTTGCCCTGGCCAGTGCTACAGCTGCTAATACAGAGAAGATATAAATGAAGTAACACCCTAAAACTTAGAAAAATATAGGAGTTTCTAGAAATTTTTACAAAGTTTCTGTATCTGCCTCTCCTCCTCAGATTTGTACTGCACATTAGAGGTGGATTCTTTTGGGTATTTCGTGAACAAGGCTAAAACTAGAGTTTACAGAGACACCACGGAGCCCAACTGGAATGAGGTAGGTTGGATTTTCTTAACGTGGCTTGTTCCATGTGCCATCGGTTCATGAGCAGAAAAACTGCAAATAGAAGAACATTTTGTCCGCAGCCCATGCTGCATGTTTTGGACCTGTGCTGCATGTGCTGCCTCTCAGCACATCTTTAGCAGGTTCACGTGGCTCTCAGGACATTGCGGCAGATTTTCTCATGGATAGCTAAACAAACATTTCAGTGCAAACTGAGTCTTACGTTGTTCAGCATTTAATGATTTAAAAAGTTAGTATGATTATTTTTAAAGGCATCAGTGCAAGTACATTGACAAAGGAGGTTTCTTCAGAGGTGTTCTTGTTTATTTGTTCTGAGGGGGAAGAATTAGACGTTGTACCTGTTTATTGCCAACTTGCAAACCTGATGGAGAGCAAAATTAAATAAAATGAACATGGGTGAATTTGTTTCTTTGAATGATGTGTTACTGAAACTCAGTGAAACCTGGCTAAGGACTCAAGCATCTTAGTCTCTGATTTGGCCATCTTGTATATACAAAATACAATTCCAGTTTAATCCTAGACTGCCTGCATTAGGGAGGAGGTTTTTGTCAGACCTTAAGTGTTCCTTCCTGATGAGTTTTAAGGAGATTCTGTTGATTATTAAGAGACTGGTGTCCTGCTGTGGTGTATTCATTGCTCTTTCCTTTCCTGGTGCCCTGCAGGAGTTTGAAATTGAGCTGGAAGGCTCACAAACTCTGCGGATTCTGTGCTATGAAAAGTGCTACAACAAAATGAAGCTCACCAAAGAGGATGGAGAGAGCACAGATCGCATAATGGGGAAAGGACAGATCCAGGTAAGACTGCTTAACTCATTCCTGCTACCCTTACTGCAAATCATAATTGGCTTTTGAATCCTGGAGTGCCCCAGAGAGGTTTTTTCTGCCTTCTGGTTTTGGGAATCATGGAGATTTTTTCCTCCAGCCATTGAGGAATACAGTGTGATTCACAGGTGGGAAATCAGCAGCCCTTTCCCTCTTGTCTTGTCCCCATGTCTGCTTCAATATCCTTGTAGAAAAGATGCTTTTTCAGAAGAAAATTAAATTTTGATCTCTGATTTCTCTGTTAAATTCAAAACATCTAGCAGAGTATACAGTAACTACACAGTCACTGAGCCCTGGGCACTGTTGAGGATACTCCGGTGTGGCAAAAGAGGAAGTAATGAATATACTATCCCCTCTGTAAAACATGCTGAAGAAATGCTATCTTCCCTACGTGCTAGAAGTTGATTGATGTGCTAGCGAGGCCTTGGAGGACAGGCTTATTGTCCTGATAACTGCCATGTCCAGAGTTTAGTGTCCATGACAATAGGCTGCCTCTGAGATAAATGGATTATTTGAACTTTTCCACCACTGTGAATCAGCATGGGACACTTCGTCTCTGTGGCAAATCTGCAATACGACAGGGGAGGCAATGAGATGATTGCAAGCGGATGCTGCTCTCAGGGAGCTGCTGTGTGATAAAGAGCTAGAGCACCATGCAGGAGAAATCCGGCCCCTCGGTGCAGGATGTCGTGGTGAACATGTGTTCCTGCTCTTCCTCCAGATTGTTGCACTGTCTGTGCACAGCTTTAGGGGGAGTGTTTGAACGTTTGCTCTGAGGATGCATTCTTTAAGTTGGACTGGCTGTTGAAAGCAGCGGAGACCCTGCCCAGATATCTTTTCCTTACTGGCACACTGAAAAATATCACCAGTTCTCCTTCATTTAGCTCTTCACCACTTCTTGGATGTCAGCTTTCTCCAGCGTTTGAGTGATGATCACACAGGCTGAGATCACTTGTGGAATTTCAGAAAGAGCTCTGATTGTTGGTGGCTTGCAGGATCTTATCTCACTGTTTCTCTAGAAGGGTTCATTGTCTGAATTTCGCGAGGCCTGTTCTTTTCCCTCCCTCCTTGCAGTCCTGAAGCTGCCATACTATTTTCAGGGAGAACCTTGCCACCAAATGCATGGTGGGTGTTTGCAGTAATGTCTTGGTTTGTATGTACGTTTTCAAGTATAGGGTGACTCCTGTGTACATCTCTCAGGCTAATCAGAGATAAGCAAGTCCCTTCTGCTGACAAAAGCTGATTTTCTGTGGAGCTGAACAACTACAAAAAAAGCAAGTTTTCAGCCCTAAAATGCCCTGGAGATTTGTGTCCTCACATCAGAGAACTCTGGAATCACTGACCCTGCAAATTCTTCACATGTTTTACATAGAGTGATATAAGATTTTAATTTTGTGAATACTTTTCCCCACAAGAATAGGCATTTTATATTATGTTAAAGCATTTTATGCTTAAGTTAATCTGTGTTAAGAATCTGTGACTTAGAGTTAGCTGTATTAATGCTGTCGTCATCTTTTCCTGTCATAGTTTTATATTCATTTTCTTTCAGGATTTTCCCAGGTGTCTTTACATTAAGTTTTGTTTTCTTTAGAATTTCTAGTGTATGTAGGATTTTCCATTTTGTTTTAATCTATGGCTTCTTGTTGTTGTCACTGTTGTTATTCAGCCAAAGTCCAGCCTACGTAAAGGCAAGGTCTGTGAAGCTGGGCGAGCTTTTTCCAAATTTCCCTGTAGTTAAAAACTCTGAGAATGCCAAGAATCATGTCTGCATCTTCCTGCTATTAAAACAGGAAAATTTCTATGTTGGCTAAATTGCAATGTATTGTTAAGCCATGTGTTATTGTAAATCTGCAACTTCCCACTCTGGGATTTCTGACTCACCAAGTTTTCTGGGCTGCAAAGATGAAGACAATGCATCAAGGAGACGAGGGCTGTTTTGGCTGTGAAAAGTTTACTGAATCTCTCCATTACATAACGGCACTGGAGGAAGGAAAACTGAAAATTGGTCCGTGTAGTCAGAAGCTTCCAGGAATGGGCAGTGATTTTAATAGCTCCCATTGCTTCTATTTTTCTTCCTATGTAATATTTTGTTTACCTATTTTTTATAGCCGCATTCAAGAGTGCTGAGGCTTGCCAATCTGCGAGTTTTTTCCCTCAGAAGTAAAACCACAAAGTTTTAATATGGGAGCACCTCTGGTACACAGAGAAGTGAAATCCTCGTCGGACCTGGAAATGGCAGCACTAGATGTGCAGCTGTTTCACTAGTGTGTATGCATAGGTGGGGGCTTCTCTTATATCTCAGAGAAATACAGGGAGAAGGAGCCATTGCTGGGTACACTGAAACCAAGATCGTTGGGGAGTTTGGGGTAGGGGGAGGAAACAGACATCATTTTATAGCAGGAAGCATGAGGCTTAGTTCAGTCTTAAGCATCAGTTTGCCTCTCATTTTGAACTATTTTTCTTTCTGTTGTTACCTTGCAATCCATCTTTGGGACTTGGGTGGCCCTTTTGCTCTTTGAATTTGTACTTCTTGTGGCAGGCGCCTCCCCATGTTTTGAGTGTAGCAGCCTTTTGTTTGGTCTTGAGACTGCATCCAGGCGAGCACATATGTCATCAAAACTGGCCTCAGCACTGGGAACAGACTGCATGAGTAAACTGATGCTTCATCCTGTGATCCATCTCCTCCAGTTGGTGCCTCTTAGATACCCGGCTTCCTTTGTTACTTTTTTTTATTTCTGCATGATCAGCTCAGACAAATTGTTTCCTTCTCCCTCGCAGCAGTGCTGGAAAATCAGAGAGGATATGACCTTAGATCAGTCATTCAGCTGTAGCAACGCGCCACCATTCCTCTGTTGCCATGCGAAACAATCACTCTTATCTGCTTAATTATCTGGGATGTCTCATAGCAGCACACATGGCAATCACAGACATCTAGGTTGTTTTCCATGTAAAACATGGTCACATGCAGTACCTCCGAAGTGTCAACTCAGAAAACCTTTTACACACTTGAGTTCATTTGAACAGTTTGCTCATGCAGAACTGTATTCTAGCAATAAAATTGGGTGGAAATGAAGAAGGCAGTGGGTCATATCTAAAGGGTGATGGCGGAAAAGATTAACATGTCAGTGGGGAGCTTTGAGAAGAATGGGGTTGTGGCTGGAGTGGGAGTTTCCAGCAGCAATGAGACTCTGACAACATGTATGTCACATCAGTTGCAATTAAAAATTGATGGAGCGTAAAGTTGCCAGGGAGATTTAATAAAGGGAGGAAGTAATGCGAGTAAATAACATAAAACACACGAACTTTAAGGTTGCCTCAGTTCTTGCTGCCAGGCATTTCTCTTCCACTGATGCATCTTTGTTCTTTCTTTTTTTTCCCTCTTTCTATGTGTCATCTTTTCTCTTTTTTGGGGAAAAAAAATCAGCAAGCTCTCTGTGGTGGTTTCTTAAGGCAGAGCACAGGCTGCCTGCTTAGTGCCTGGCTTGCATTTGCTGTTGACCAGTGTCCTCAGTTTGCCTTTTTCCCAGGTCCCCACCATTTTGTGTTCTGCACGCTCAGCCTCTGCTGACTTCTGTACACTAATTGTCTGTCTTAATTCAGTGCTAAGTTGCTATGAGTGCTAGAACCTTGCGCTCAGAAATCCCTGTGGTGCCAAGCTGCTTTGTTCTATTGTGTTCTGTGCAGGATACAGAGAGCCATTTGCTTGATTCATTAGTGAATTTGGGGCTGTAGCTTGCCACTGCAAATGCCAAAAAACAGGCCACAAGAGGACTGGAGGTGCCAGGGGAGCGCAGCCTAGTCTGTATTTTTCCTGTGCAGCATGTGCTTGTGGTGGGGACTGCGCAAATGAGCCCACGAGGCTCTTAGCAGGTCTGTCCTGTGTGCCTAGGTTGTGGAAGCACAACACAATCTGTCGCGGTTTCAGTGGAGATGAGACAGGGCCTTTCGTCACTCAAACCCAGTAACTGTTTGAAGGGAATATTTAAAGGTGCAGTAAATTTCACTGTCAAATGAATGGAGAGGCAGCCATTTCACAGTGCCTCCCTGCTCCTTGGGCTGGGAAAAAGAGCGCTGTGTGCTCGCTCGGAGCAGCCTCCTTTTGGCACTCTGTAGATTGCATTCTCCCACTCGGTGTTCCTTCTTCCAGGTCACTGCTCTCCAAATCAGGCCAAAAGACAGCATGACCCCATTTGTCGCAGGCCCTCTGCATGCTGGAGCATCATGCTCGCTAACTCTTTGTCTCCAGTCTGGTCTGTAACCTGTCTGCTCCAGCTGCCCTTTCCTGCTGCTGCTCCTGCTGGCCTTAGAAAGTCAGGCGTCTGTAGGGCCCAGGACCAAAAGCTTGCTCCAAGCATAAATGACGTTCTGTGCTTCCTGTTGACTCTGTTATGTTGACTCTGAATGTGATTTTATCAGACTGTTAGACCTGGTCTTCCTGTTTCACTCAGTATTGCTGAGAACTTATTCAAGCATTGCTCTTTTATTAGTTTTCATTAATTTGGCTTTGTTACTTCGAAAACACCTCAGGTACAATTTTTTATTGCTGTTGCCCTTGCCAGTGCTTTATGCAGGGCTGGCTCAGGTCAGCCAGACCCCCTGCCCAGTGCTCGTTCTCCCCACCTGTCTCCATTCGGAACAAGCCGTTCTCTGCCAAGAGTCAGCCAGCAGGAGGTGAGCGCAGGGGTCCATCCAGCCCTGCAACAGAGTGCGGAGATCAGGGAGCAAGAGGTAGCAGCACGTACAGCAGCAGTCCTTGCTCAGCCTCGGTTGTTACCCAGCAAGGAAGTCCCTCTCTGTGAGCTCTCAGCTCCAGAGCACTGCTTTTGCTAGCTCTTTGCAGCCATGTGACATTCACTGTGGGGACGGAGCTGGGCTTTGACAAATATTTTTAATGCCTTATTGACTTGCTTTTGTTTTGCACAGTGGTAGGAGTTCCCTGTTCATAATCTAGCCATAACTGGTAATTCCTGCTATCTTAAATAACCCGGGCCATACTGGAATCTTCCTTATACTTTTTTGCAAGTATTCAAAACCCTCCTCTCCCTGAAACCTTAAGCAGTCTCTGCCACAGATAAAACACTCTTGATGACTCCTTTCTAAAAGCATATAGAAAGTTGTTTCTGACTTGGAGGATTAGCTGTGACTGCATGATCAGCAGGGCCATTTTGGCAGCTTAACAAGGTGACTTTTTAGGCAGCTGGAGGTCAAGTTTTCAGGAATACTGAGCATGGTTCCTCTTCATAGGAAACCAGACACTTCAGAAATGGTTTCCTCTCGCTTCTGGGAAAGAATGCAGTAGTTGAAAGGAACCAAACTTCCAGCACGGAAATTCAGGGGAAAACAGCCTAGATTCTAGCCAACTTGTAGGGACCTTGGCCAGCCACACTGGCGGGGGCGGATCTGTTCCGCCAGAGTTAAAAGCAAACCCTCTTGGCAAGCAGTCTGTTATTTGGGTTTGCTGAGGCACTGAAGCTAAGCACTGCTGCCCGTTGGCCTCGGGGACCTTTCTGCAGTCCCAAAATGTGGGAGCTATTGGTTGCAGACTATTCCTTACAAGAGGTCTTCAGGAATTTCTGCCACAATTACACCTACAGGAACCGGTCCAATTCGACGGGAAGGCATGTGTGTGCTGGCAGCATCCCGCTGTGGGCTCACGTCCGTAACAAAGTGCGCGGAGATAAGGTTGGCCTGACTCGCTCGTCTGTTGCTTCTTGGGGGCTCCGTGGTGTGAACAAACGGGGAGAAACTTTGCTGGTTGTCTTTTGGGGGAAGCGGTGCAGGGGGTGGTGGGAAGTGTCATCTCTGTCGCTGACAGCAGCACCGGGCTCGTTTATCAATGATTCGAAAGCAAGTGTGAGCATGCTTGCATCTAAGCTCTCCCAGAACATACAGGAGCTGCCATTGGTCCAACTTTTACTTCTGCCCTGCATAGAACTCTGCTTTTGTATGGGGTTTTGTGTGAGAGAGGAACTGTGCTGCAGAAATAGCCCTGGTGTCTTTGCTTGCTGATAGCAGTAAATTCCCAACGCAGAGTCTAGAGCAGCCACCTCCTTCCAGTCTTACTATGCCTCAGGTGTTCCAGAGCCAAGGGTCGCAAAGCCATCTCAGGAGGCGCTGAAGTCTGCTTGCTTTGGCCGGGTTCTGGTTGCTGATAGCAGTCCCCCCCCAGGGAGCTCTCTTCTCTTTTGCCAGTGTAGCTTGAGCTGAGTGCCCCTCTTCAGCAAAAGCAGATGTGTGTGGACTCTTCAGCCAGCACTAGGATTGCTGGGTTAGGTCTGAGTGCTTGAGCCAGCTGCTCCCCAGCCTGCAACTGGCCACTCAAAGGAGGTCAAGCAAGGCTGGGAATGGGAGCTCAGGGCTTTGCTTCACAACACGTTTCTGGTTAGTGAATTCTTGAAATACCGGGGCCAGGTGTGCTTCCTGCCTCTGCTCAAAGCGGAGTGAAAATAATAGGCAGGTCAGGGTGGGACAGCTTGACATGATTTCTGGGCTGACTTTCTCTGTTTCAGCTGGCTTCCTTCGCTGTCAGAACCTGACACAGGTTTGGTTTGTTTAAAGTTCCTTGTCTCTGTATGGATCACTTCATATTTCTTGTCTCGCTGTAGGGCTGTTACGTCTTCTGAATTCAGTGGAACAGAGTCCTTCTTGGAAGCTATTAGCTTCATAGCCAACAGCTATAAAGTTCTTAAGTCTGGCTTTTTATTTCAGTACAATAATTTCACACTCATCCAACCCCAGCTGTCTCTAGAAGACTGCAGTCCACTTTCCCCAGTTGAGACCAGATTGCAGCATCTGATTTCTGCCATGTATTTGGAGCTTTGTATGGTTCTGTGGGAGGAGCAGCTCTTGCAGGAGATGCTGTTCAGCAGCCGTGATCTCTCTTTCATGTGTGATGCCCATGAGCTTCACCATCTCCTTTTTGTGATGTAGCAGACTTCTGTTTCTCTTCAGGCTTGTGCACAAGGGGCAAAGAGAGTCTGGCCCTGTGATGAATGAATTCTGAATGGTCCTGTGATGAATGACGTTTGAATGAATTCAAACTTTTTAAATGCCCAATATCTAAAGCTTACAAATTACTACAGAATAGAAAAATGTGAGAGCTGAATACAGAGCTCTTTTTGTGTCCACTGTAAGGTGTGGGGTGTTTTTTTGGAATATGTGTCTTTCTGACATTCCTGTGATAATTCTATTGTAAGCCTAGGCAGGTCAGACAGAATTAGACTTAGTGAAAAAGACAAAGTTGGTTTTTAAGGAGGAGACAGATAACTCTTTGCCTTCTCTTGATTTTTGGAGCAGATGTTTGTGGATGTTTTTGTGCTTTTTTTAACTAACAAAACACCCAGAAGTTCTGCTTTTCAGTACAAGCGAACTGATACAAAAGGTCATAGCCTTTTCATGTCAGCTTTGAATGCTTCAGTGCTTACGTTTAATGAACTTTTTTGATTGTTGAAACTATGAGAAGGCTTCCCAAACTGAAGTAAAGAGTACAAGTACCCATGCATGCACAGACAAGGGGTTTTCTGTGTAGATGTACACACATACAGATCCTCAATGTCTGATATCATTTCTGAACCTTGAAAATTAATTTCAAAGCCTCTTTTTATGAAAGAAATTGGAAAACAAATGAGATTCCCCCAGAGTTATGGGGACCCGCAGCTCCTTGGAAGAGAGGAGGAGACAGTTTTCCTCTATTTCAGATCAGACTTATTTTCGAAAATCTTGCTTCCCTGTTTCTGCCCTTTGGTATGGGACAAATTTGGCTGTCTACTCATGTTCTGCAGCAATAAATGGAGTCTTCCTGTCTCTGAAATGTGAGGTTATTGGCTTTCATATATTGATTTTTCTCACTGAGCTTTCCTTTGTTGTTGAGCAGATACTGCACACGTGTTGCTGGATTTTCCATGTAAATGAGTTACCAGCCTGCTTAGGGACTGGCACAGTATCTGAGCGTCCTGTTACTCACAACTTGAGAAACCTTGGAATGTGTGTTTTTTTCTGTGGGAATGAAATATATTGAAAGTGGTAGAGCTCTGCTCACTTACAGAAGCCTTTCAGGCTAGCTGACTTCTCCAAATTCTGTTCCTAGCTCATTGTAACTTCCATGTTTTTCAGCTGGACCCACAGGCATTGCAGGACAAAGACTGGCAGCGCACAGTCATCTCAATGAATGGAGTAAGTACAGAAAGCAGAAGTTAGTGCTGCTTCTGCACCTTTGATGTGGTTTATTTCTTTGCTGTTGATTGCAACATTTAAAAAAAAAAAAAAAAAAAAAAAAAAAAAAAGGTTATTTGAAATGTAACAGCTGTTCTCTTTTATTCAGGTTGAAGTGAAGCTGTCGGTGAAGTTTACCAGTCGAGAGTTTAGCCTGAAAAGGATGCCGTCACGGAAACAGACGGGGGTCTTTGGGGTCAAGATCGCTATTGTCACCAAGTGAGCTGATGGGTTGAATTTCTCCTTATTGCTTTTCTAGAAAGCCAATTAGCCAGCGGGTTGCACCTGTCTTTACCCCACTGAGGGATTTGTCAGTACAGTCTGCTTCACTTGGGTAGTAGTGCAGATGGCTGTTGCTGCAGAAGGGAGATGCTGTACGTTTTGGGAGCTTTGTTTTTTTGCATGGGTCAGAAAACAACATGCGCACAGGCTCGGAAACCCAGGGTTGTTTGCTTTCAGCGTATCACTTTTCTGAGTTCCGGAAAAGCCCCTTGCCCTTTTAGTCAGTAGTTAGCTGACTTGGTCACAAATTTCCAGAGCCACTAAACAGTGATACTTCCTTTCCACAATCGGAAACGTTCAAGTTCTTTGGATCCTGTTGTATTGTTTTAACCCCTGATCTTTTGTCATGAATTGTTTGCCAGAAGAAACCTGCTTGTTCCATCAAACAGTTTGGGAAGTGTGGTATTTCCTCCCTTTGGAACTGCATTAATCTGAAAGCACCAGTGTTGCTATGTAGCCAGGGGCTGTTTGGGAATCCTCAGATTACCTGGGTTGAGTGGGAGACTCCTGGGGCACTAGGACCTGGCCAGAAGCTCTAGCACTCAGGGCAAGCTGCACTGCAGCCAGAGCCAGGCTGCGACCTCAGAAAACCCTCTCCAGTTTTAAAAGGAGTTTTTCAGCTCAGTTTTGATTGCCTGCTCACACTTTCTCCCACCCTATTGTTCAGAAGAGATCCGCACAGCAAAGTGACCGGGGTGATTTCAGGGTGATTTCAGCCAGTTTAGCTGGCTGAGCTAACAGGAATTGAGGGCATGGGCTGTACTGAACTCTTCTATCTGGCTTTCTTAAGGAGAGAGAGATCAAAGGTGCCTTACATAGTGCGCCAGTGTGTGGAGGAGATAGAGCGACGTGGGATGGAGGAGGTGGGCATCTACCGCGTCTCTGGGGTTGCAACCGATATCCAGGCTCTGAAAGCTGCCTTTGATGTCAGTAAGTATTTGCGTCTGATGTTTTCCTTTGTGCTGTGAGAACCTGCGTGAGCTCCCTGTCAGATGGCTGTGCTATTTTAAATCTTCTGTTCCCCAAGAAGCATTAAGAGGTAGAGATTTTCACTCGCAGAGAATCATTTTAACCCTGGCTGCATGTTTTATTAATATTCTTCAGCTACAGATATGACCCAAGACATACAACGGGATGGATCCTCATACCAAATAACACATTTGTTATTCCTCCCAGCAGACATGACGTGGTGGGTTTGCATGCCTTGCCAAGGCTTTGTAAATGGCAGATACCTTCCTCAGGGGAAGCAGCAGCAATCAGAAGCTGTAATTTTCCTTATTGCTGTGAGGTCTCCAAATTAATAGAAGTCCTTGAAATTGTTTGAGAATGTTTTGTGAAAGGAAGCCAGAAAAAAAAATAAAATTAAAAAAATCTAAGCTTGGCTGGGAAGAACAGGGTGTTGACCAAACTGGAGATGTAAGGTCAGGGCTCTTGATTTTTTTCCTTGACTCTGTGGCTGGATTGATGTGTGCAGACTATAAAATCAGGTACCAGCATTTGTAAAACCTTCCTTGATCTTGTGCAGAAAAGTGCTCCTTAGCGCTCTGCATTTAAAGGAATGACGCATGTGTCTCAAAAGGCATCCAAAACCAGGCAGATGAAACACCTCCAGATTGCTGTGGTACAAAAAGTGAAATTTCTGCCCTCCTTCCAGACCCCACATGGTGATCTAAGGACCACTGAGCTCTCTCTTGATGCAACTGGTCATGAGCTCTAGGCCTGGTGCCTGAATTTACCCTTTCTGCACTTTCTTCCTTGTTGTTGTTGTTTCTTTGTTTGCAAAATATCTTAATTCCTGTATTTTCTTTTCAGTCCCCCTAAGCTACTAAAAACACTGATTTACGAATCCTCGGTAGTGCAAGTAAAGTAAGGGTGTTTCATATTTTGAAAAACAACTTCTTTCCATTTACATTAAATGCTGTTTTGCACTAACCTTCATGAAACCAGCACTGGCTCTGCTGGTTGATCTGTTTGTTTTTGGCAAAGGAGGTGGTTATGTTGTTCTTAATAGCATCAGAACTGAAATGCAAGCCCTAAATTACCTGTGTTCTTTACCTACACTCAGTGGGGAGTTAGACAGCCTCAGGATCTGTTATTGTAAGCTATTTGAGGCAGGGAATTGGAATAACAACTGTGGTCATTAACAAGAAGTTGAAGTGCATATAAATACAGTCATGCAGAGCCTGTTCCAGATCAGACCATTGCTGGCGCAGCATAACTAACCGTGGGTACTGTGAACTTCCCTCTAGTTAACTTTAAGCTGGAAATTGTTTGCAGTCATTTGTGCAGCACTTCTCAGTTATCAGAATTTATCTCATTTAATCCGGACAAATGTAAACAGGAAAAATCTCAGCTGTTTGGTCAAAGACAATGGATAAACAAAGAGAGTCAAAGCAAGCAGAGGAGTGAATGCAAGGCCAGCATTTTATTTACCCTGCTTCCCCTCTTCCCTCTTTCAGATAACAAGGATGTGTCAGTGATGATGAGCGAGATGGATGTTAATGCCATTGCAGGCACGTTGAAACTGTACTTCCGAGAACTACCCGAACCACTCTTTACCGATGAACTGTACCCCAACTTTGCGGAGGGCATTGGTAGGTAGTAGCAGAAATAACCCTTGATAACCAGCATCTGTTTTAAAGACGCTCTCCTGTTGGAGGCTGCTCCTGAAGCAGTACAAAAAACATATTGATAATGTTGGACGGAAGCCTGGAACAAGCTGTAAGGGAAATGAAATGGAGCTCAGAAATGAGCTCTGGAATGATGTCTTGCACCAAGTTTGATGATGGGCAATCACTAAGCTTTTTTATAAGTCGAAAATGTCCAGGTTTCTGAAGGGTGGGTTAAGAATAGAATGACAGCCTACTTGTTGAGGTTGTGCGTATTGGGTTTTCCTCATTTGGTCTTCCAGGGAAGTCCTTTTTGGAGGGCACATACCTTGCAATATATTAATGCAGGGGAAAACATCCTAATGAAAAGATCTGAAATGTCTGAAAGCATTTGAACTGCTTGAGGGAAAAGGATTCTCTTTCTACCCCTCTAAGAAATAAAGGGAAAAGGTCCAGTGCAACTCTGACCTTCCAACCCGTGATGCAAATACAGTCCATTCAGGACCATCCATATCTGTTGGTTTGGTAAATTATGCAGTCAGTCAAATTCTCATTCACTGCCTACAGTGATGATGTTTTATTATTTTCTGTCTTGTAGCACTTTCAGATCCTGTTGCAAAGGAAAGCTGCATGTTGAATCTATTGTTATCACTTCCAGAACCCAACCTTGTGACATTCCTTTTCCTTTTGGACCATTTAAAAAGGTAATATTTGGATCCTTTAGATATCTATTTAATGCATAAAACATTATTTTGGAAATTGGAGCCTGTTCTTTGAACACGCACTGAATCAGGCAAATGAAGAAGCATTTGTAGATTTGCTGTGAATGCTCATCAGGTAACTATTGTCTCATGCTCGTTTAGCAAAGCACTAAATCTTGAATTCCGCTCTCACTGAAACCAGAAGGATTAGAACTGAAGGAAAGGGGTAATAAAAAGGTCTTGGGGCTTATCTAGCGCAAATGCAAATTCCTGCTGCAATATCTCTGCAAAACTGCACCTGCATCTGGAAAGGTTTTAGTGTAGACTGGGAAGCTTTGTCTGTGTTTAAGGACTTGTGAGTCCTGTCTCAAAAGGTGTCGCAATCTAACGTGGTATGTCTTCACAATTCCAGTTTTGTCCTTCTGCTAAGTGGAGTTGTCAGTTGCTTGCTTAGACTAGTCTTTCTGATCTTGTCTATGTCTTTGTAATTTGGCTGTAACTGTGAAAAAAATTTCCATGGGTTTGACAGTAATAAAATTAAATGTGTTTAATACATACACAGCATTTTAATCTATGTTGTGTTGTACACACCAGAGACCAACACTGCAAAGATGAGAGATGATCCTGTAAGTGAGATTCTGGATTAAATTCCAGGAAATCTGGGTTTGACTTGTTTCTGCTGCAGACTTTTGTGCCCTTAGGTAAATTTTTTCCCTATGTGCCTCAGTTGCTCACTTACAAAACTGGCATGAAAAACATTCCTTTATTCATGTCCTATTTTTTGTGTGACCAGACAATAAGCAGCAGTCTCTCCCAAGTAAGCTGTGTCTGTAGGGCGCCTAAGACTGTGGCTGTCAGATCAAAGAAATGCTTATGCATACAGTTAATTTGGGGACATACAGTGAGAGTGCTTGCTTGAATGTCTATACCTAAAATTTTTACAAAAGGAATAAATACGTTTTTGTGCTTCGGGACACTTCCAAAGTCAGATATTTATAAAGATCCACCTTGCCTGTTTTTTCTTCTCCTAGGGTTGCTGAGAGGGAAGGTATCAACAAGATGTCCCTGCATAATCTTGCAACTGTCTTTGGACCAACACTGCTCAGACCTTCAGAGAAGGACAGCAAAATCCCTGCTAACCCAACCCAGCCTATAACAATGACTGATAGTTGGTCACTAGAAGTCATGTCCCAGGTAAAATGCTAAATCTGCTATTGAATTTTTTGAAGACAGTAACTGGGAAACTGCAGTGCTCTAGCAAAGCGTGGTTCAGCTGTCTTTTGTGTTTCGGTGAAGTTTTGAGAAACCTAAACAACTTTCACCTCAACACAGACATTTTAGACTCTTTATAGAACTGCATTTTTTCACGCAGCTCAGTTTGCATCTTTTCTAATACAGCTTTACATGGAAAAAATGTCACAACACGCACATCCTGCATTCTTTGTTAGTGCATAGTAAGATTTTTGAGAACTGTCTCTCAGTGCTGTATTTCTAGCCTAGGATAAAGGGATGGTCTGTTTTTTTCCACGATGCTCCTCAACACATAAGCCACCTTCACTGATACACACACAAAAAAAACATCCTTGCTAGATTCAGCTTTGGCTCTTGCTGCCTTCTGAAGGCAGTGCAGAGAATTGGAGCACAGAGCTGTTAGCTTGTCAGCAAGTTTCGTACTTTCTTTATTGAGTGATAGCAAATCTGAAATAGCCAGCATGACAATGAGTTAAAAGGGTTTTATTTTTACCTCTTTCGTTCTCTTTCCAGGTTCAAGTCCTTCTGTACTTCCTGCAGCTAGAGACCATCCCTACCCCAGACAGCAAGAGACAAAGCATTCTCTTTTCCACAGAGGTGTAAACGCCTGTGATAACAACAGGACTCAAAAAACTGCTCTTGGCATAAATCTGCCTCTCCAGAGAAAAAGAAGACTGGTGTTTCTTCAGACATTTCTGGCCTGTTCCTGTCCTGGGGAATTATGGCCCTCAGCGCTTCTGTTGTTTGCTAACCAGAGACAAGCTGAAGAGAAAGGAGAAAAAACTCTACTTTCGATCAGTAAAACCAGACAGAATTGAACTGGAGATGGAGCTGTGCAGAATCTCCACTAGAAGGAGCAATAGACACTTGAACAAATGCACCACAGAGTGTGGCTGTTATTCTTGTTGGGAATGTGACAGAAGGTATTCCTCATTTTATGGATTTATCATAAAGAAACTTCAAGATTTCTACTGGACCACTTGATAGGATACCCTTTTTTGGGTGAGGGGGAGTTAAAAGATCTATCACAACTGTGTCTTTAATAACTGCTGTTTTTAAAGTACTGTTCTAGGCCACAAAAATAGTATTGCTTTGCAAGAAGAGGAGAGAAGGGAAGGGTCTGGGATCTGAGATTCCCTCCTCAGAAATTCAAGTCTTGATTTGAACAGGGTTCTAAAGAAATGGAACAGTTTTGCGTACAACTAGAACTTTTTTTTTCATTTTTTTTTTTTTTTTTTTTTTTTTTTTGTGTCGCCCACCCCTTCCCCTGCAAATGTTTATACAAACTCTAGGGAAGGTGATGCCCTACTCTCGCCTACGTTGCACTTCAGATGTTTGGTTGGGGGGGGTTAAGGGACCCAGACCCAATGATGTTACAGTATAAATAAATACAGCAAATTAAAGAGAGGCAGGGAGGATTTGAGTCGGTGCTTTGTGATTGTGTTGTTTGTTTGCATATAAAAGCAGGAGCAATACTATCCAGAGAGGATTGCTGAATTCCTTAGACCCTGCCAAACTTAATGAAAATTAATTGAGAAGGCTGTTAATTTCCAACACTCCAAAGAAATGATGTTATCACTGCAAAAATAATTGAAGCATTTCTGGACAAAACAAATTATTAGTGGCTATCAGGTTGGCTGGCTGCTTACTCCAAACTTCTATCATAACAGCTTTTTGTTTGTTTGTTTTGATACTTGAATTTTTGGAGGCTTTGTACATTGCTTCTACAAGAGTCTTTTTCTGATAGATATAAATACTTTGATAAAATATGTCAGAATGTACTTTATGGACAACCTAGCCAGTAGCATGCACGTGTATTCTTCAGAAACTTCAACCCTGTTTTAAATAAGAGCAGTGAAGAAATTTCTGTGGAACTACATACAGCAGTACAAAAGGTCTAGCTAAATACTAGCTTTGTGTTTTCCTGCCTAACTCGGTCAAAGCCACGGGGGTTACATAGGCGTAAAGGGCAGCAGTATTTGTCTAGGGAATTGAAAGCATAATCTAATTGCTTAATCCAGAGCAAAGTATTCTGGCTATGAAGCAGTTGTGCCAAACATCTTGGGGGAGGTGGGAATTACTCCATTTTCATAACATACTCCAGCCCCCTTTACTTCCTACCCAGCTATGCAGCATCCAGTTAGTGGCAACCATCCGTCATCCTGGCAAGAAGAAAAGCGCAGCTCAAAGACGAGGGAAGGAATCAGCAAGGGAAGAAGGAGGGAGGGATGGATTTTGAAAGAAGTAGTTGGTATAGCTAGGTTGTCAACATTATTTGAGTGGAAATACTGTGAAGAAAGCAACCCTCCTTATGCTGAATTTCACGTTTTCTGATGAGTAATCTGCAGTCTCTCAATTAGAAAAACAAAACCCCAAACAAAAACAACAAAAAAAGACAAAAGAGTTTCAAACGAATGGAAAGAAAAAAATAATGGAAGGGAAATGGTTTTGTAGTCAATGTAATTCTGACTGCTGCATAATATTAGAAACTATTGTACTGTGAAGTTGCAAATTCAAAAAGGAACAAATAGAAATTCCAATTTTGTGAGTATATCAACATTTTGCATGCTTTGTAAGGATCCTTATAGGAATTTAATATTGCTTAGTATCCCTTCTTAGGTCTGGGAGCAAACTTCTTTGTAATGTAATGTACAACTAGAAATTCCTTCTCTATTGTATGTATTTCCACTACATTCCAACTTCTGAACCCAGAAAACAGAAAAAATGTTTATAGTAGGAGGTGCTTTTTGGGGGAGGGAGGGAATGAAGGCAAGGAAACGTGAAGGCTTAAATTTTTTATATTTATTTTTATTTGCCTTTTTGAAGGTAAAAATTAGTCACAATCTTGCGAAATTTTGACTTAAGAAAAGTCATGCAGACCAGGAAACCACGCTCTGTGGTTTGGATTTTATGTATTTGTTCTCCTTTTACATAGCAGTTCTGTAACAAGCTTTTGACTGCTAGCTGCATACCTACCCTTTCCAAGCTGTTGTTTGGTATATTTGACGCAGTAGCACTGTTGTTGACTTCGTTAAAAAGAAAAAATAAAAATAAAAATTAAAAAAAAAAAAAAACACAAAACAAAAAACAACAAAGGACACCAGGTGGTTGGGTGATAGCCTTTTCCTTTTGGTGTTTAGAATTTGTGGCTGCTCTTTGCAGTGTTGAAACTGGAAAGCAATACCATAACGACTGTGCCAATTTACTTTTGCCCAAGTTTTTTTTTTTTATTTTTATTTATATAGGAAGTTAATTTTAATATTAAATTACTGATCTATAGTATGTAACCATGAGAAAATAGCTTTTGCTTTGGTTACTGTTACAGGTTGTTGCTTTTAGTCTCTCATTACAATGCTCGGTTCTAATGTAACATTATCTAACATGCAGGCATGTGGATCAGGGAAAAAAAAAAGTTAATTTAACTTAACCCATTAATTATTTCTGTTAAGTATGAATATGTTTTCCCCAAAGCTGGTAATTTTGGGCTGGAAAAGGTAGCACATCATACTGCTAATGATGGAATCGTGGACTGATTTGAAATACGAGAATTGATTTATTGAATTTCCTTTAATTTTGCAATCAAGCGTTTTCAAATAGACTTATGTTTTCAGAAATCAAGAATCTCCAAAAGGCTTTTATTTTCTTTTCCCAGGGATGTTGTGGGTGTGCTTTTTTTTTGAACTTTGTGTTTTTAATAAGCCTTATCATATTTAAACATAAAGGGACTTGCAAAACTTGGCTTTAGAGAAGGCCTTCTGATTTCTACGTTTATGTATTTGCTTGTGAGTTGTATCAGAAAACCTAACTCCATTTTCTTCATTAAAAGGTACAATATAAACAACATATGAGCAAACTAGCAAAACATTACCCTTTAAATGTGCACTGGAAGTTTATATTCGCTCTGATTCTAGTGTATTGGAGAGACCTGTCTAAAAATGTACCTTTCAACTACGACAATGTGAAACATTAAAACCTTCAACAGAAAAATTTCAGGTGATTAGGATAGTCTGTGTATCTCCAGTTTAAGGAGAGGAGTAAGCATCCATTTCCTGGCGTTTAGAAACTATTTTAAAATTCTCATGGATTTTTTTAACACTGACTAGGTTTTTAAATTAAAAAGAAAAAAAAAAAGTTAAAAAGCAAACTAAGGGAAAGAGTTTTAAAGATGGTCAAGAAATAACAATTACTAGGTCAGTCTCAGCTTTGTGTTATGTGTGCTTTTTATGGGAGGAGAGTGTCTGAAACCAAATCGAAACACATCCATTAAAATGCTGCTGGTGTTCTTTATTCTTGCACAATTTTAACAAGTTGAGGTAGTAGCTAGGCTATTTCAGGCTGTATTTTAATGCTGCTATTTTTTAATGTATCAGCTAAGGGCGAAATACAGCAGTGCATTCACTATATTTGCTGATGCCCACTGCCTGCCTTGATTGTGACTTTCACTTGCTAATCGAAGGCAATCAGCATGCACCGTATGAAGCAAAACTGCAACATTTTTTGTTGGCCACTAGGTGGTGGAACCACAGAATATGTTTATGGGAGATGCAGTATTTTTTAAAGTTCATTCATTTTACCTGTTTAAAAAATGTGTTTTACAGTTGTTTATGTTAGTTTTCTATGAGTTTATTTAAAAATAATGTACTGTTCTGTAAAGCATACATGGATTTCCAAATTTGCTTGTCACCCCTGTAACACTGGAAGGCATGACAACGTGTTCTTTATCTTAATGTGCCATTCTTTCAAGTATGTATAAAATGTAAATTGACCAACATGGCTTTTAAAGATACTTAAAATATGATGGGAAAAAACAACAACAAACCAACCCTCTCTGATTCCTCACTTGTTAATCCTTCCTTTTGTTTCAGTGCTTTTTGATCTACTGAGGCAACGTTGTACAATGTGCCATTGCTATTACGAAAATTTTAGGAAGAAATGGAAAATGTTGTAAGATCAGCCTCTACCCATTCCCTTTTGACTTTATTTCAAGAATACGTGGACTTGCAGTAACAGAAGATTCATACATTCATGCTAGATTTAAGGGATTTGCTTCATTCAAAGAAAAATCTGAAGAGACAAGTAGATACGATCAGACAAATCAAATTTTTGGTGTAGTTAGTAAGTCAGAAACCTGTTCATTCCCTTTTAAATTTGTAGTCCAGGTATGTTTTTCTTTGTAAGCTTTGCTAACATTCTGATAGTAGTGTAGTCTGAAAAATAAATCTGATGCTGTCCACTCCCTTTAACGTAAGGTATGTGCAACTGAGATGCTGGAGCTTTCAAATGAGTATCAGCAATTCTCCATTCTGAACTAGAATGAAATGAATGTTTGGAGTTAAGTACATGCATCAACCTTAAAATCAACAAAAGCTCTAAACAAAGCACAGTTAATATTTATTCTTTAACAAAGTTTTAAGGAAGAAAAATAACACAACTGGAAAAAAAATATATAATTAGGAATCACTCGGATTACATCGTCTGGAACTGTGTAGAGCACAGATTCTCCTTTCAAGTTACAGAAGAAGGCCTGTGCCCCAGATAACTCTGAGCAAAGACTATCTTGCCAGTAAATAAACATTAATATAGGAACGCTAGGAATTTGGCCACTGTAGCCTCCCAGTTCTGATGTGCTGCAATTCCTTTCTTGCTACTGAAAATTCACATTTCAGTGCTAAGAAAGCAAAGCTTATCACCTGCTCTCTGCATTCTTCCCCTGTGGCAATAGATAGGGAGGAGCAATAGAGTCCATGTATTAGCAAAGGTGAAACACCACCACAAAGGAAAATGCTAACAAAAGCAGGAAGTTATACTATAGTTTAAGCTAAGAGTCTGCTTCTGGGCTGCAAGGCTAGAATACCGCAACGTACTGTAGTGATAAAATGGTTGAAACAGAAGGACCAAAGCAAACTGGAGCGTACGTGTTATCTTGATTCTCCTCCTTCGCTAGATTTAGGCCGCCTAGGTCAAGTAAATACGTTATTGCTACTGCCAAGAATTAGAAAACGATGTAATGGCTTAGTTTGCCACCACTGTTTATTCCCCTTGTTTCCACGTTATAGCAGAATTGGAGGAGAGCACTGTAAAAGCAAGCAGGTGACCCGTATAAATACTTGCCACGTCACTTACTTTCTACTGTCAGGTGTCACTTTTCAGTAGGAAAGGCCCACTCCTTTTCCAACAGCAACCACATCTTCTATTCTGTAGAAACAGCCACCACAGCAGGAGGTTCAGTTTATAGCAGGGCTATTCCTTTAGGAAACTAAAATATTTCCGGTCTTCTGATGCAGAATGTACCAAGTACTGGTAAAGCTCTGGGCTTGTGCAGGCCTGTTTTGTGAGTAAAAATAAGATTCTATTCTTTTCACCTGTTCAAGCCTATTTGGGAATTAATATGATTACAGAGTGCCCAAGCCTAGCAGTGTTTGCTTTACTGCTTGGTCATAACTGCAGTCATGCTCAAATCATCTTGTCAAAATTATTCTTCAGAATGGAGAATTATTTTTGGATTTTCCACAATAACTTCTGTTTGCATAATAAATGCAGTCTCTTTCCCCAGCGGTAAGATGTTCTGAGATTCCAAGGCATTCTACAGATTAATCATTTCTCTAATCTGCAAAATTATTTATGTTACATGACCAGTTTATGTCTCCATGGATGTATGGAAGAGAATATAGCTGCTTCCCACAGATGACCCAAAAGGAGTGTAACAATGGGTGGAGCTCACCAGTGAGCAGATGGCCTTGGTCCTTAGAGGCTTGTGTGTCCCCTGGGGCAGTCTGAGTAAGGCCCAGAAGGCAATTATGGGATAAGACTCATCCAGTTCCTTCTTTATAGAGCCTAATTTAATTATCAAAACCCAATCTACATTGACAAGCTCAAATTTCCTCCATTTTACTCCCATTTTGGGAGAAATTGGGATTGCGCTAACCTTAGGGATCACAGAAGTAGCTGAAAACTGATGTGTACCTTAAAACTCTCCCATATGCTAGTAACGTAATGGAAATGCTGCCATAGCAGAAGAACATGGCTTCACAACAGCCTCTTCCAATGCATACAGCCCCTGGTCTCTTCTTTACTACTTCTCACAGCCTCGGAGAAATCTTACATCAGGCTTCAGAGTAACATGCAAAAACCTGGAGAATTGCTAAGTCATTTGGAATCCTAGATAAAACTTACTGTGCAGGAACAGAACTTCCAAAAGGTGGGATATCAGTACTAAAAGTGATTATGAACTATCCAAGGCAGCAAAAAGAGGGTAAGGAATCGTCCTGGTGGATGACTGAGAACACCACAATGAAACAGTGAATTTAAGTACGAGCTCACAGCAGGACACTGTGAAATGTTGTCCTTTCTGTGTCTGTCTAGCAAAAAACATAAAACTAAGCCTTCTCTTGCCTATGTAGGTTGTGTAGTTTGTTCTTATCTCTAGTATTACAAGTGTTTATAATCCATGAAGAATTCCAATGAAAGGAGATAATAAGACTATTTATTTAAATATAAATACAATTAAATTATATAATTAGTGCTAAATTATCAGGTGTAGAAGAAAAGCAACTTGTTATTGTTTGGATAATTCTGGATTTCTTCAGAGTTAATATTGTTGGCATTGTTTTAACTCTACCATGTTACAGAGTCTGTTTTTGACATTTTATACTGCTGTTGTCAGTGCTTCAGTATCATAGTGCTCTGTTCTTGAAAAGAAAACCTAATCCTAATAGCTTAATCCTGAAAGGTGTTGAAACTGTACTGCTAAACATCTCTCAGTTTAGGCCCAAAGAGAGGAAAAAAAAGGAAGGGGGAAAAAAGGGGAAAAAATAGTAATTCAGGATTTTTTTTATTTTTTATTTTTAATATTCTGAGATAAGTGGTAAGAAAAAGGGACACAAAAACTGTACTTGGGGGAAAAAAAAGTCTAAGGCATTTGTAGCCTTTCTTTGTACACAATGTTAAATAAAATCTCCTGTATCTATGTTTGTCAGGTTCTTTGGGTCTTATTTAATTAAAAACTTACATACATTAAACTGAATGTGTCAATTGCATTTGATTGAGTTTGCTAGAGGTAAGGAAATTACCACTGGTGTTTCAAAATGAAAGCTATTTCATGTTTTACAAGGTAAAAGCTGCATTACTTAAGTAAAAGCTACAGGTTAGTACATGGTTCTTGCCGAATTAAACTAAAGCAATTATGACACACAGAAACAGCCTGTGTGGAAGGGAGGGAAGTAGCTAGGCAAAATGGTATGTTATCAGGTCTGTATCAATCCTTTTGTAGGAGAACTCCTTCAAAATGCAGCCAGTCTCAAACCCCATCACTTTACATTTGTGTGCAGAGCATGTTAGCTATAGTTACACATTTGCTAAGAAATCAGCTTCAGCCTCCGGTTCTTTAAATATTGCATTTGGTAGTAACCAATGTGGAAATTGAATCCGTTATTTAAATCAAGTTCTATCGGTGCTTTATTTAAATAAAATGTTATTTAAATAATTAATGTAATTAAAGTACATTAATGTTTTAATAAAGTCCAAATTTAGTATAAAATATAAACCCCTCTAAAATAAATATCTGCTTGAAAGTTCTTAAACTGATTTCTCATTCAGTTGGGATCACAAGGTCATGTCTCAAACACAATATCCAAATTAGAGAAAAAAATAGAGTGGTTAAAGCTACAGTGAAATGAGATGTAAGTCAAGAAAAAATGTGTCATGCCCACCCCTAAATTGGGAAAAGAAGGGGAATCTCAGAGACTATTACTAACAGTTCCTGCCCATGGTATATCTGTGTAATATAATTTCAAAACAGTTTTCAGATAGCTTCAGTGTGGAGTTCTTCTGCAAAATGGCCCTCGCTCAATTAGAAAACCTACCTCTGTAGTTCTACCACACCAAGTGTTATCAGGATACCCCTAAGCAAGCCTGGAAGGTGTTGTGTCCTATCCCTAGTGCTGGTTCCTTACCAGGGTCTCTACTTGCACAGCCATGCTCGCACTGCATTAAGCTCCTCACTGATTAGCAGGTGGGTGCTTCTCAGCTGCTCCTAGCTCCTTTCTGCCATCTAAAAACCCTGAGTGAGCAACACAGCTACTGGCGTGAGCTGAATCTTAGGGCACAAGCTTGAGCAAATTCAACTGGTAGCCATTTACAGTAAATGCTTCTCTGTAACAAGAAAGAATTAAAACTTCAGGGTGGGGAACAACACAGGAGTGCCTAACTGTGGATGTTCCTTGCAAATCACTGCAGAGTCCACTCCTGAGCAGGTGGCTTTTCATTTTCCAGGCAGCACTTGTATTGCTTCCTGTGGCTTTGAGCAGGTTGCTCTGAGGTAGCTGCTGCTCAGAAGCCCTGCAGGATATAGCTATCGGTCTGAGACAGGATCAGCTGTACCTGCCCTGCTCCCGAGAGAGACATTTGTCTGCTCTTTGTTAGAAGCCTCCAATTATGGAGATTCTGTAATCCTCTTGGGCAATCTAATCCAACTGCATAACTACACTGAGAAAGTTTTCCTAAGAGACAGTTGGAATGCTCTTGCAGACATTACAGGACATAGCGCTGCAGTATTACTCATTTTTTTTCACTGTCCTTTTAAGTTCCTGAACTAGATATTAGGTATATGCATTGTTGTTTAGCAGCTTGCTCATGAATTCATTGAGCTGAATAGAGCACAATTTGTTTCCAGCTAGAAAACAGAAAGCAGAACTTTGCAGGCTGTGAGAAATACATTTCACAAAACAATTACAGACATTTTTCACATTCCCTAATACAGAAGTAATACTGTCATTGAAATCATAGACTCATTTAGGTTGGAAAGGATCCTTAAGGTCATCAAATCCAACCATCAACCTGACACCACCAAACCATGACCCTAAGCCCCACATCCACACACCTGTTAATTAACCCTAGGGATGGAGACTCCACCACTTCACTGGGCAGTCCTGTCCAATGCCTCATCGTCTCCACAAATTCTTCCTAATACACCATCTACAAGTCCCTCGGCACAACTTGAGGCTGTTTCCTGGCATCCTATTACTGAGAAAAAAGACTGACCCCCCCCCACTTTGCTACAACCTCCTCTGAGGTAGTTGTGGAGCAATAGGGTCCCCCCTCAGCCTCCTCCAGTCTAAACAACCCCACTTCCCTCAGCTGCTCCTCATATGTCTTGTTATCTAGACACTTCATTGTCTGTGTTCCAGCACCTCAGGGTCTTTCTCGTAGTGAGGGGCCCAAACTGAACACAGCACTCGAGCTGTGATCTCACCAGTGTCACGTACAAAGGACAATCACTTCTAGTGCTGCTGGTCCCAGTGACCCTTAAGATTCATTCCAAAAGCAGAAACGTAGAACAACATTTTTTGGAACATGTCATGGATCAGAAAAAAGTAGGGGTATGGCACCGGTCATATTGTTTCAACCCCAAATCAGAAATATTACTGAAGTGTAAAGGAGCTGTTTAATATCAAACAAGCAAACTGTGGCCGTGCAGAAACCTTCCAGGGGAATCCCTGCCTGCTAAGGAGGGGCAGACTGAGAGAAATGGACTGGAAGGGCATCTAAATAAAAGGCTGGTTCCATAAATAGACAAATAGGAATGTTTTCCTCACAAAGTAAATCAAACTATGTTGTAACATCTAGAAGCAAACATCATCTCAATTTTAAAGGGAACTCTAATGAAATCTAGATGTCATTTACTTTGATTTACAATATTAAAAATCAAATTTTACCCATGATAACAAGGGGACTGTAAATTATACTTGTCCTCACCAATCTGCAGCACTATGAATTCGAGGAAGGAATGTACCTCGGGGGAGAGGCTGTGATGCAATCTCGTACCAAAGTGTTTCTTTTGATAAAACAGCTGAATTGCTGGTGGGGGAAAGGCTTTGCACCACGGGCTGAGCTACACAGAACTCCTGACAGGGAGACTTTCACGGGGACGTGTCCCATCAGCACATTTTCCTAGTTGCTGTGCTCATAGCGCTTTCCAGCCAATGCCCGTAAATACAGGCTGTGTCACAGCTCCCACCAAAGCGCCAACGCTGTGATTTGGGTTTATGAAGTGCAGCCCCTCGCTGTTCACAACAGCCAGACGCCCCTCGTAGCGATGAGCCGCAAACGCCGGCCCCTGGGAAGGAGCTGCAAGCCTAGAATTTTGCATTCACGCAGCTCTTGTAATCTGAGGAGACAAAGCCATTCCCTACGACCGCCTTTATTCACTCCTCGCCCCAATGAAAGGCTGTAATTAACGCAGTTAACGTAACCGTGCCCCGCCGGGCTGGCGCAGGGTGAAGCCCCCAGACCCCGCTCCCGCCTCCCTCTCAGGTGCGCGCGACCAGCCTCAGCGTCCCCTCCCGCAGGAGGCGCACGGCTCGCAGCGCGCATGCGCCGCCCCTGACCGCGCGCCCCCTCCCCTTCAGCCGAGCTTGGCGCCGGACGGGGGGAGCAGCGGGCAGGAGGGGGGGGGAAGTAGGCGCGTGCGCAGTGCGGCGTCCCCGCCCGCGAGGGGAGGGGCGGGGCGGAGGGGTCGGTGCCGTGCCCGCGCGCCCCCTGCGCGCCCCCCGCGCGCCCCCCTCCGCCTCCCGCCGGCGGCGCGCGCGGCCCGGCCCCCCCCCC